>MU734949.1:7057-32171 GCA_026770625.1 Nicotiana glauca
AATCAAACAGGCAGGAGGATCAAGTGTATTCGCACAAATAATGGAGGTGAATACAAAAATGATTATTTCAATAAGGTCTGTGAAAATGATGGCATCGTCCGACACTTCACTATCAGACATACACCACAACAGAATGGAGTGCAGAACATATGAACCAGACCTTGCTGGATAAGTTATGGTGTATGTTGTCTAACGCTGGCTTGGGAAAAAGAATTTTGGGCTGAGTCAATTACATATGCATGCCACCTCATTAATCGTCTACCATCTGCTGCTATTGATGGCAAGACACCATTTGAAAAATGGTATGGAAAGCATGCTGTAGATTATGACTCTTTGCACGTATTTGGCTCAACTGTATATTATCATGTGACAGAGTCAAAATTAGATCCAAGGGCAAAGAAGACTATTTTTATGGGGATTACTTCTGGAGTCAAAGGATATCGCTTATGGTGTCCTATGACAAAGAAAGTAATATTCAGCAGAGATGTTACCTTTGATGAATCTGCTATGGTAAATAAGGTAACAGAAGATACCAAACAAAATGAAGGTGCTTCTAAGCAGGTAGAGTTTGAGGGAAAATTTATTTTTCCTACACAAGAAGCAGAGGAGGAGACAAATGAAGATTACACTCTGGAAGGAGAGCCAGTAGAGGAGATTCCAACTCAGGAACCTCAACAACAACTTGAAACAATAGCAACCAGCAGGCCAAAAAGAACAATAACGAAACCTATTCGTCTCATAGAGACAATTGTTTGTGCAACCACAATTGTAGCTGATGATGTTCCTACCACTTATAAAGACGCAGTCCAAAGTTCAGAAGAAGATACGTGGAGGATTGCCATGAATGATGAAATACAGTCCCTTCATCAGAATCATACATGGAGATTGGCCAATCTCCCGAAGGGAAAGAAAGCAATTGGGTGTAAATGGGTATTTGCAAAGAAAGAATGATTTCCTAACCAAGAAGATGTTCGCTAAAAAGCAAGATTGGTGGCCAAAGGATATGCTCAAAAGGAGGGAATTGGTTACAATGAAGTATTTTCTCTAGTTGTAAAACATTCCTCCATTAGAATTATGTTGGCTTTGATAGCACAATTGGATTTGGAACTAGTTCAGATGGATATAAAAACTGCATTTTTACATGGAAATTTGGAGGAGGAAATCTACATGACTCAGCCAGAAGGATTCAAAGTTACTGGAAAAGAAAATATGGTGTGCAAACTTGAAAAATCGTTGTACGGATTGAAACAATCTTCTAAATAATGGTACAAGTGATTTGACACGTTTATGTTGCAGCAAGGGTACAAAAGAAGAAAATACGATCATTGTGTGTATTTGCGCAAGCTTAAAGATGGTTCCTTTATATATCTTCTCCTATATGTTGATGATATGTTGATAGCTTCCAAGAATTCGGAAGAAATTGATAAGTTGAAGATTCAACTGAAGAAGGAGTTCGAGATGAAGGATCTGGGTGAGGCAAAGAAAATTCTTGGCATGGAGATAATAAGAGATAGACGTTCAAAGAAACTCTGTTTATCTCAGAAAGAATATTTGAAGAGAGTACTACAACGTTTTGGCATAGATGACAAGACTAAGCCAGTTAGTACTCCACTTGCTCCCCATTTTAAGCTAAGTACTACTATGTCGCCAATGGATGAAGCTGAACGAGAGTATATGTCAAAGGTACCATACGCAAATGCTGTTGGTAGCTTGATGTATGCAATGGTCTGTACGAGACCTGACATTTCACAAGATGTTGGAGTTATTAGCAGATATATGCATAATCCAGGAAAGGAGCATTGGCAAGCTGTGAAGTGGATTCTACGGTATATTCATAATACTGTAGATGTTGGGTTAGTTTTTGAGCAGGAAAGCAATCAGTCTGTAGTTGGATATTGTGACTCAGATTTTGCGGGTGATCTGGACAAACGAAGATCAACTACTGGTTATGTGTTTACTTTTGCAAAGGCACCAGTTAGTTGGAAGTCTACTTTGCAGTCAACAGTTGCTTTGTCTACAACAGAGGCAGAGTACATGGCTATTACAGAGGCTGTGAAGGAGGCAATTTGGCTTCAAGGATTGCTAAAGGAGCTTGGTGTTGAACAAAAAGGTATCACAATTTTTTGTGATAGTCAAAGTGCTATTCAATTAGCGAAGAACCAAGTTTATCATGCAAGGACGAAGCACATTGATGTTCGGTATCATTTTGTACGAGAAATCATAGAAGAAGGTGGAGTCACGGTGAAGAAAATTCATACTACGGAGAATCCTGCTGATATGCTGACAAAGGTGGTGACTGCGATCAAGTTTCAACATTGTTTGGATTTGATCAACATTGTTGAACACTGAAGATTGAAGATGAAGACACAACCAAAATTTGTTACTGAGAGAAAATTGAAGATGTGGAATTTCGCCAAGGTGGAGATTTGTTGAATGTCTTCACTCCCACATCGGTTGGGAAGAAGAATTGTTGGGATTTTTCCCTTATAAAAGGAGGCCTAATGTTTAGGATTTACACACACCTCTAATTTGCGTTCTTATCTTCTTAAGGCATTTGTATCTTCTCTCTTTAGTATTATTTCACATGTATTTTTGGAGTGGAATAAAATATTGGTTGTGTCCGAGGAGTAGGCAAAATTAGCCAAACCTCGTAAATTCTGGTGTTCCTTTTATTGTTGTTTTATTGTTTTATTTATTATTTGGTGGCTGCCATAATTTTTGGTATAGTGGTTGTGACTCATTCACACTATATACATTTGGCTTCCGCAACATCTTTAATTAACATCCATTTTCAAATGCACCGCAGTATCCAATGTATTTTGCTATAACAAGTTAGCCTTTTTGGTAAGAGGGGAAACCGCAGCTGCTACAACCTCTATCCTTCGGGTGAGCACCTTGCAGTGAGTACTTTAATTTGTGCGCACTGGATAAACCTCCCCCAGTGTAATAGCCTGCAAAACCAATGTAAACCGCACTAGACAAGCCCTGTGTGACAGGCTCAAACCCAAAAGGCATTGAGGTGAGATTCGATCCCAGGGATGACCACCCTCTAAACCAACTGGGCAACCCCGAAGGGTTTATAACTCGTTAGCCTTGTAGAGGAAGATTTTCAGTAAAACAAAAATGCTTGCTCCTTCACGAAGTGAAGTAAATACGTTCTTTATTAAAGAAATTGACTCATCATCTGTTACACATTAATTAACAAACTATATATTGCATGGAATATGTAACCGTAATTTCTTGACATTTTCCTTTCCTTATCTCTTGCATCGTTTTAAGGAATAACGCGTACGTATCACCTAATAAACTACTGGTAATTCAGTGAGAATACTGGAATAAGAATTCGGAAGTTGAAAGGAAATTACTTAATTCCTTGGTTATATATGTGCTACTACTTCATGCAATGTATACAAGTTGCAAAATTCAATATTTACCTGCAGTAAAAGAAAAGCATAGCTATATTTTTTTGTGTGCTAATCCTCTATGGCTCTCCACTCACCCAAACACAGTGATGCCATAATATTTTTAAGCAATGACAGTTCCCTGGGGAAATTAAAACCCCAGAAGAGGTTGCAGTTGGTTTTTAGAGCCATATATTTTGTGGCTTTCTTGACCAAGAAAAAGATTGGTAGAAACACATTAATCCTTTCTCAGTTGTTGTGCAATCCATCTGTCGTTATCGACATTGAAAGCATCAATGATCATAAGGAAGAAGAACTCTTTCATGGCATCAACAAGGAAGCACTTGCCAAGTTGGTCAGAGAGAAAGACTTCAATGGCCTCCTTCAATTTGGAGGCGTGTTACAAATCATCGAAATTCTTGGATCAGACCCGAAGTCAGGTTTAAGAATGAATGAGAATGAACTAGAAAAAAGAAAGGAAACTTTTGGTTCCACCATTTATCCCAAGCCACCAGCCAAGAGTTTCTTGAGTTTTGTACTTGAAGCTTTCAAAGACACAACCATTATCATCCTTCTGGTATGTGCTGTTTTCTCCGTTGGATTCGGAATAAAACAGCATGGACCCAAGGAAGGATGGTATGATGGCGGAAGTATCATCATTGCAGTTGTTCTTGTCCTTGCAGTCTCTTCCATCAGCAACTTCAAACAAAGCAGGCAGTTTATGAAGCTCTCGGATGAAAGCAAAGATATAAAAGTGGAAGTAGTGAGAGACGGGCGCAGACAGGAAGTATCAGTCTTTGAAATAGTGGTGGGTGATGTTGTCTGCCTTAAAATTGGCGATCAAATTGCAGCAGATGGACTCTTCTTGGATGGCCACTCGCTGCAAGTAGACGAGTCCAGCATGACAGGTGAATAGAGACAGACCTACCTTGCTTCAGTACAAATCAATGAATATATATGTGAAAAACCCTAAAATGTATAAATATTTTAGTTTTGAACCTATACTTTAAAGAGCTCAGAACTTTCAACTCATTAAATTTAAATTCTGAAACCACATATGCAGGTGAAAGTGATCACGTTCAAATAAACAAGACACAGAATCCCTTTTTGGTCTGCGGAACAAAGGTAATGGACGGATATGGACACATGCTTGTCACATCAGTGGGTACAAATAATGCATGGGGTCAGATGATGAGCAATATAACAGATGACAAGAATGAGCAAACCCCACTGCAGCAACGGCTAAACAAGCTTACCAAGTATATCGGGAATGTTGGTCTATTAGTGGCTTTTCTTGTTCTAGTCACTCTATTGATCCGTTATTTCACAGGACATAGTGAAGATGACAATGGTCATCAGGAGTTCATAGGAAGCAAAACCAAAGCAGGTGATATCATGAATTCTTTGGTTCGTATGATTGCTGCAGCAGTAACCATCATAGTGGTTGCAATTCCAGAAGGTCTGCCATTGGCTGTTACGCTAACTTTGGCATATTCTATGAGAAGAATGATGCTGGATCATGCAATGGTCCGTAAGCTATCTGCATGTGAGACAATGGGATCAGCAACTACCATCTGCACAGACAAAACCGGCACTCTCACCTTAAACAAGATGCAGGTAACAGATGCCCTTGTTTACCGGGTTCAGCTGAACCCCTAACTTTGATACGGAGCATAAATACTTACAAAAATACCAAATTTTGAATCCATAAACTTTGAAAGTGCAACGATTTCAATACTAAGAACTTACAGGTTGAATTCATCAAATCTAAATTCTGCTTTTACCTCTGCAGGTAACTGAATTTTGGTTAGGAACAGATATGATTATCACGACATCACAGATAGCACCTGAAGTTCTTGAATTGCTACAGGAGGCTGCTGGTTTGAATACTACAGGTGAAGTTTATATGACACCTTCTGGTCCTCCAGAAATCTCTGGTGGCCCGACTGAGAAAGCGATTCTATCATGGGCCATGACAAGTTTACTAGTGAACTTTAATGAATTAAATCGAGAGCATCGAATCCTCCATGTTGAAGTTTTCAATTCACAAAAGAAAAGAAGTGGGGTATTGGTATTAAAAAATAGTACAGGGAAAGTTCATACACATTGGAAGGGTGCTGCAGAGATGATTCTAGCTATGTGCTCCACTTATTATGTCAAAGTTGGAATAATAGCACCTATAGATCATGAAGAAAGAAAAGAACTTGAGTTGAAAATCAAATATATGGCAAGCAAGAGCTTGCGATGTATTGCATTTGCTTGCAAAGAAAGCAATCCAGAAAGTCAAATTCTTGAAGAAACCGAACTAACCTTATTGGGTCTGGTGGGTCTAAAGGACCCATGTAGGCCTGGCGTAAAAGAGGCAGTAGAATCCTGTAGGGCTGCTGGTGTTAGCATAAAAATGATTACTGGGGACAATGAGTTCACAGCCAAATCAATAGCTCTTGAATGTGGAATTCTCCAACCAGCTGAAGACTTGAATATTGCAGTAATTGAAGGGCCGACATTCAGGAATTACTCACAAGAAGAGAGAATGAAGATTGTTGAAAGAATATGCGTTATGGCAAGATCTTCACCGTTTGATAAGCTTTTAATGGTTGAATGTTTGAAGCAGAAAGGCCATGTTGTAGCAGTAACAGGCGATGGAACAAATGATGCTCCTGCATTAAAAGCCGCGGATGTTGGACTTTCCATGGGAATCCAAGGCACAGAAGTCGCAAAGGAGAGCTCCGATATAGTTATCTTGGACGACAACTTCAATACAGTGGTCACAGTCTTGAAGTGGGGTAGGTGCGTGTATAATAACATTCAAAAGTTTATTCAGTTTCAGCTCACAGTAAATGTTGCTGCTCTTGTTATCAACTTTGTTGCTGCTGCATCATCTGGAGAAGTCCCTCTGACAGCAGTGCAACTTCTATGGGTTAATCTCATAATGGATACTCTTGGGGCCTTAGCTTTGGCAACTGAGCGACCCAGTAGTGAACTAATGAACAAAAAACCAGTTGGACGAACTGAACCTTTGATAACTGCTGTGATGTGGAGGAATATCATTGCTCAAGCCTTATACCAGGTAACAGTGCTATTGATCCTGCAGTTCAAAGGAAGTGCCATCTTTCATGTGAATAAGAATGTAAAAGACACCTTGATCTTCAACACTTTCGTCTTCTGTCAAGTCTTCAATGAGTTCAATGCCAGGAAGTTGGAGAAGAAAAACATATTCCATGGAATACTGAAGAACAGACTGTTTATTGGGATAGTGGGAATGACAATACTTCTCCAGGTAATTATGGTTGAATTCCTAAGGAGGTTTGCCAATACTGAAAGGCTGAACTGGAGGCAATGGGCCGTATGCATGGGTATTTCTTCACTTTCATGGCCTATTGGTTGGATTATGAAGTGCATTCCTGTATCCAACAAATGAAAACTTCAATCACTAAAGGTGCAGCTGAAGACACAAGAATAGCCAAATAGTACTTAATTAGCTCTTCACCTTTTTCTTTCTCATCCATTTAGAACTTTGTTCTTTTATTGCCTCTCGTCTCACTGCTTTTTACTGTTTGACTTTTATTATAATGATATATTGAAGTAAAGTTGAGTCCTTTAAGGCCCCAGATCAGATATGCATCATATGAGTGTTATGATAGTGCAGATGTTAAAATTGTATATTCATATTATTATACAAGAGTAATGAATATGAAAATTTAAAATTTTTTATATCAATATTATCAAAAAATATTTTTGAATGACAAAAATTAAAGAAAGAAGTATAAGTTCTTGATATCTTATGGTGATCTGGATATATTTATTAGCTTGTTTCAAAAAGCCAAAACACCTTCATGGGGTGGCAAAAAACTATATACTTAGAGTAAAAACTAAAAAAATCGCAGCGAAAAAATATTTATCTGAACACAAAAGAAAAAAGTGTGTAGCCTCGTAGGCTCTCTGATTTTTATAGCAGACGTCATTAAACTCTCATCGGCACAAACACCTCCTCTAACCTGTTGCAACACCAATGATTGTCCAAAGGCACCACCATATCCAAGAACTTTTAGATATGTCATCCATATCGGCAAGTGATTTGTTAGGCTCATAAGGTAACCCAAAATTGTAAAGTTAGTTTGCTATATTACCACTAACGAAAATAATGGCGGGCTTTGTCTACCTTATAATACAAGGAGCACTAGCTAGTAAATATTATTACTATATTTTAGTTTGTTTATAGAGTAATATGTCTATCAAATATCACTAATAGTATTTTTATCTGGAATGTTCTCAGAGCAAAGATTCTATGAATATAACTGAGAATACAAAAAGCACCACATATTTTTAATAGACCAGATACATTAAGTAGTTATCCAATTAAGACTAATGGGCAAGACTATGAAAATGAAAATGACTAAAAAATATTCAACTGGATATTAGATGAATTTAGTTGGGACTACAAAAATATTTTGCAAGTTTCAAAAAATATTTTATATGTTACATTGTATTTTATGTTTTCATATAAAAATGTAGTAGAGAAATAAAGGCTCAATTTATTATGAGATGTTTTTACCTTTTGGTACAAAAATGACATAGAGTAGTATTTAAATGAAGAGCAAAAATGTCACTTAGCTTTTAAGGGATATTTTGGTCTTTTAACTTTGCACTTTGGCCTTCACACTTAAAATATAATATGATTAAAAATCATCACATCTAACAAGAAGGGACAAGTAACACATACATTTTTTAATGAAGACACAAGTAACACATACATAGAGGAGGTTACTAGAATTTCAAGAGAATGGTGATCATAAAACAGTAATTTCTCATATCATTTTGAATGTTTTATTGGGATCAGTTTGTGAAATCTTGATCCTTCCAGATTTATGTTCCTCCCAGTGGCAGATGCAGCTCTTCCGGCAAAGGGTTCATTCGCACCAAGTATTGTCGACACGGGTTATAAAAATATATGTGAAAACTCACTAAAAATTTCGAGAGATATTCGTTCTGAACTCATAATTTTAAAAGTACCATGAGTCTTAAGAACCTTAAAGAACGAACAATCAAATTTAAATCCTGGATTCGTCTATGATTCCTCCAACAATGAATTCAACAACGACTTCCATCCCAATTCTATAGTGTCTTACCAAATTCTTTTGGCTATTTACTTATTGCTATCAGACATATCATGTTATCACCAAGGTAAACTCATTACGGTACAACCATTTCACAAGTGACCAAACACCTTCTTGTATGTCAATATGGATATTTCTTAACCACTGTCAAGGGAAACAAAAGAAAACAAGTATCAGCTTGCACGCCGGTCCCTCCCCTCTCATTTAAGGGGTCGATAAGGACAATTCAAGGTGACACCACATAGATGAAGGTCCATACTCATAGACGGATCTATAATTTTAAATTAGTGTGTGCGGATTACCAATACTTACATTATTACTTTTTTCTAATGGTAACAAGTGCAAACTTAGTAAAAAAGATAATTTTAGACTATTTTTTGCTTTATCCAAACTGAAGCTAGTGAGTGCAGACTTGCAGCGAAGCTCTTCATTAATTATGCTGTTGAAACTGGAAAAACGGGGAAAAGCTCAACAAAAGCAGGCCATGAATTTTATTTTATTTATTGAGGTTAATAGATGCTTGAGCTGCATAAGTTAAGTCTATAAGCAGTTCATGTGAAAAATATCAGTGCACCAAAACCCTAAAATCAGATAATTGAGGGGTTGGGAAGATTTTCACCTTGAGTACCCGAGAAGCGACAATATTATATGACCCCATTTGAGCTGCTCGCTTCAACATTGTGGGGACAAAGGAATAGAAAATTAGAAATGCTGTCCTATGGATTCTTTAAAAGGGGAATATAATTTGTACGGAGACTCCTTTGATTGAGATATAACAATGGACTATTGTCGGTGGAAATTTGCAGAAATCTCCATTTTCTCCCGCAACCGAAACAGAGAAAAGCAGAATCCATAAGGCTACGAACTTGTAACTTTGTCATGGGCTAGAAGATTAAGGGGTTTTGCATCCAGGAAAGAACATAATTAGGCAATAATTTAAATTTTTTTACACATCCTTAGCAGATTATCTTAATTTACAATTTTGGCTATCATGTACTTGCATTTCGGTCCCTCTATCTATTAAACCGGCATTTCATCACCCCAATCTCCGCAAAAACCGTTAGCTAATTTCACGCTAGATAGACTTTTATCTTTTAGGTGTGTTTCTCTTTATTTTATTGGTACTTGGTAATGATGATTTTAATATTTCTCTCAATTCTAATTATGGTAGTTGTAATTAATTATATGCTATTATACGTGGGATCCTTTTTGCTCATGTTTCAAGTCGTGCTTCTTATGTTTTAGTTAGAGCTGTCAATATGAGCCAGGCCGGGCTAGCTCACCCAGCCCACGTGGGCTTTAGCAATTGACGGGTTGGGCTGGGCTAGCCCACCATTTTGTGGGCCTTATAATGGTTAGCTCACTCCAGCCCTATGTGGGCCGCGGGCCCTCACGGGCCGACCCATTATTTAAAAAAATATAATTTTATATTTTTTCTTTAAGTTCTGACCTAAAAAAAGATAATTATTTAAAAGTTAAAAAAATATCTTATTGGAAAAAATACGCAAAACTTAATAACTTTTTATATTGTTCCAATATATCACAATAAATACTAAAAAAAAGTAAAAGACAGGACTATATTTCATTCACTAAAAGTCAAAACTAAAACAAACTATTCAAGACAACGTTCATAATGTTTATGAGATATCCAACACATCATCTTCATCAAACACATTTGAATCCACTTGTGACAAGGTTGTTTTAACATCTTCACTTTCATCTACAATTCATATGCAATATTAATTAGTTAAATATTAAAAATAATTAAATTTTAAAAATTAATAATATTTAAATTCACATAAAAAATATTACCAGTTTGAGTTCGGAAAAACCCATGCAGCCAATTTCAAGTAGTAACAAGTGTTTGGACATTTTCATAATAAATGCAACTTCTGTACTTTGTAAGAACACGCCACCAATGCTAAATATTTATTCTGATGGTACAATGGTAATAAGAATGCTAAGTACATCACGCACCATCATTGAAAGATTGAGATATTTTCTAGAATGGTCCTTTCAATACATGACAACATCACCTCATGAAACTTCTCAAGATCAAGTTTTGGTTCCTCTTAGTAAAGATCTAATTCTGACTTTCTATATCTAAAGGCAGTATACTTTTTATTTTTTATATATTTTAAATAAATATTTTATTAGGCCCACGGGCCGGCTCCCTGCCCAGCCTCAGTCAAGCCTAGCGGGCCACGGGCTTACTCGGGCCGGGCTTAAAAGCCTCGTTTTTAAACAGGCTCCAAAAATTCTAACCCAGTCCTGCTAAATTACGGGTTGGGCTGGGCTGGCCCAACGGGTCAAACCCATATTGACGGCTCTAGTTTTAGTCCCTCGTACTTTTCTCCTTTTTCTTTTTAATTATTCAGAGTAGAACTAATATTTTTTGAGAAACAATAAATTTGTGCAGTGAGTTGAAAAATTCTTTTGTTTTTTGGGTTTGTCAAAAAAGCTGTAAACTAGTAATAAGTAATAAAACGTCCGATTTTTTGGTATTATATGTGTATAAATTATATATTTTATATATGTAAAAAAATTATCATACGTGTATTTTAAATATATATAAAAAATTATTATACTTATATAAGCAGTATATTTAATATATATACAGAAAATGCATATGATATATCCTGTATATATATTTTATTAAATATATACACATCGTATATTTAAAAAATATACATCTCATATATGTTGTATATGCACTTCTTATGAATTAATACCATTATATACCTTGTATATATTATACGCATAGTGGCAATAAATTATCAAAAAAATCACTAGGACTCCTCTACTTCCACCTCTAATAAGAGGAGAGAGAGATTTGAATGCTACATGAAATTTGGAAAATAGGAGAAAGAGTATGACAAATAAAATAAGGATAAGAATCAATTCCATGATTTGTGCATTATGTTTACTCATTAATTGTGTGCTTAATCTATAAAAAAGAATTGCTATTTATGGAATAAACAAAAAATGATGCATGTTTTAAAATAATTCTAGAGAAATGCTCAACAGTGTAAAATCCTCTTTTGCATCTACGTCCAATTTTGGGGTCACAATTAAACTTATACCCATTTTATAAAAAAAATTGCAACTATAGCCATTTTATGATTAACTTCATACTTATCGGGTCTGAAGTTAAAAAAAAATGTGGTCTGAATTGAAAAATTACACGCACTTGCCAAATAGGTATGAAACCAATGGTTAAATGCACTTAAGGCTAATAAATCTGAAGTGAAAAAATGCATTTCAGATCACTTAAAGCCAATAAGTCTAAAGTGAAAAATTGCACTTCAGATGCACTTAAAGCCAAAAAGTCCGAAATGCAACAAACATTTTCATTCACTTAAGGCCAATAAGTATGAACTGAAAATTTGACTTCAGATGCACTTAAAGCCAAATAGGTCTGAAGCCAATGGTGTCATGCACTCAATAAGTCTGAAATAAAAAATTGAACTTCAGATGCACTTAAGGCCAAAATGTATGAAGTACAACAAGCATTTTGCTACACTTAAGGCCAATAAGTCTGATGTGAAAAATTATACTTCAGATGCACTTAAGGCTAAAAGGTTTTAAGTGCAACCAATGTTTTTATGTACTTAAGGCCAAATAAGCCTAAAGTACAAATTGCCCAAAAATAGAAATTTGTTCTTCGAATTATAACAATACAATATAAGATTTAATACCTATATGTATGCCAAATGAGCTCAAATTTGAAACATAACCTCCAAATATCATCAGGAACAAACCCAATCATCAATTGTCAAAACAATAATAAATGTAATGAATCCATTTTGCATTTAAAAGAAGTAGAAGAAATCTTAAGCAATAGTAAACAAAGCGCCATAACAGCTCACCATTGTAAAATATCATTAACTACATCAAAATATGTTCACAACCACCATATAAAATCATTGTCACCTGAAGAAGAAGAAGAAGAAAAAGAAGAAGAAGAGGAGGAGGAGGTGAAAGAGGCCTGGAGTTGTTTAAAAAGAGGGTACAAGTTAAATAATTTTTTTAAAAATAGGTATCGATTAATAGATTAAGGTGTCATTTGGACTTTACCATTTTACTAAGCTATATTACTTTTTAAACTTATTTATCCTCGTTATTGAAGTTTTAACTTAATTACAAGTTAATAAATAATTTATTAATTATATACAAATTAGTGTTAAATAATTACGGAAAATATATTTGGCCAAACCAAGAATGGCCCAAACGTCCCAAATGGGGATATAATGGTAACTTCGTACGGCTTTTGAGGGCATAATGGATATTTGTGCATTTTCGTTTTCCATATATACCCTTTGGCAGAATTTTCGTTTTAAATTAAATTTTTTCAACAATTCTCTCTCACTAATTTAATTGTCTTACCTTCCCAAGATGCATGCTTCATCATTTTTCATAAAGTTTCTTTACATATACTATACTCTCTAAATGAAATACACTATAATATACATATACTATACCAATTAGTCGAAATACACTAAAATATACTGATAATATATTAGAGAAAATATGGATAAAAATTAGAGGAAATACGTATAAAAATTAAACTACTGGTATTTATGATTAAAGTGGTCCCTTTCTAACCCTAAACACTTAATATATTTGTCTAAGCCTAAGAAGCTTTTCCAGCCCCCATATTTCTATCTTTGTTTTCTCCTTCTTCATCTCTTATCTTTCTTAGGGTTAGATTAAGGAATGGACCACGGAAAGAGGAATAATGCTTTGAAAGTTTATGTAGTGTTTCGTGGTAAGAGGCCTGAATTGTACAACACTTGGCATTGGTGTGCTCCTTTGGTTATTGGTGTTAAGGGTAGCATATTTGTCACGACCCAAAATTCACTAAGGGTCGCGATGGCGTCGGACACCACTGTCAGGCAAGCCAACCAAAATACTCAATTAAATCCCAATTTTTGTATTGTCTAAAATTATTTTTCTTTATACAATAAATAACGAATAATAAAATTTACAGAATTTACTGTGAAGTCTTTAACAAAACTTAACATTTAATAATCCAAAAATCCTCCTAGAACCCAGTACCACAAGTTCAAGAGCAATTTCTAAGGAAGACCAAATAAAGTACAACAGCTATCCGGAATACAATTGGACAGGAGAGAGAGACTATATTAGCTGCGGGTCGCCTCGAGGAAATACATCTCACCTAGTCTTCGCATCAACCATGCTGCTATGCCCAGTCGGCCACTAGAGATGCATGTGCCTGTGCAACAAAAATGCACAGAAGTATAGTATGAGTACAAAAACAATGTGTACCCAATGAGTATCCCGTCTAATCTCGAAGAAGTAGAGACGAGATGGTCAACTTCGACGCTTACTAATGGTCCAATAATTATTTATCCATAATATATTAAATCGTGGATGTTTATAAACATGATTGTAATTCAATGGGTTGAAGCAAATAAACAATTCTTTCTTTTATACGTAAATATTCCTTTTCGTCATTTATACATATATTCTTAAGCCGGAAAGAGGCAGCAACAACTTTGATAAGTTTCAAGGCAAGCAATACAAGCATGCACAAATCATGCCGAGATCGATGACCCGCTCCAACAGAAATGTAAACTGTGAACTGCCGAGGGTTGAACGATGTGAACCATAGATGCATCTATTTAATCTGCCGAGGCGTTCGGCCTGCTCCAAAAATTAAACACACACAGACAGTCAATCAAATGTCCACACGGAGCAATTATCCAAAGAAAGGCCAATTCCCTTTAATAATTTAGGAAAATAAAGTTTAAACCCTTTTAGAAATTCATTTACTAATTCGATGTGATCTAAGCAGTACAGGCTGTTAATAAGATTGAAATTATTCCAAGCATAGCATGCTTTTGGGTCCTAAACTACCCGGACAATAGCATAATAGTTGCTACGCACGGACTCTCATCACCTCGTGCATACGTAGCCCCCACAAATAGGAGCACATAACCAATTAACTCACATATGGGGACAATTCCCTCTTACAAGGTTAGAAAGGAGACTCACCTCGCTCCGAAACCTATATTCCGATTCAAGAATGCGCACAAACCTCCGAATTTGGAGCCGAACGATCCAAAACTGTTCAAATAGGGTAAGAACTAGTCAATACATGCTTAAAAGTTCATATTCTAATCATTAAACCAATTTCCCAATCCTAGATGCAAGATTCCTAAAATTCATCCCTGGGCCCACGTGCCCGGATTCCGGAATTTTTTTGAAGAATATTGTTACCCATAACCTAAGGATCAAGAATATATGATTTTTACTCCATTCCCTAACAATTTTCGTGGTTAAATCTTATTTTTACCAAATTCTAGGTTTTTCATCTAAAACCCTTGATTTTCCCTAATTTTCATATGTTAATCTACCCATAATCTATGTATTTAACTTAAGATGCGTAGAAATTACTTACCTCTTTGATGATGACGGAATCCCTCCTCAAATGCTCTCAAAAATCGCCTAAGGTCAAGTGGGAAATGAGGGAAATGGTCTAAGTTTCGAATTTAGTAACTGGACACAGCCCTCAGATATCGCATTTGCGACACCAGATTCGCAAATGCGAGGGTCGCAATTGCGACAAAAACCTCGCAAATGCGAAGCTTGCTCCCCTCCAGCCATCATCGCAATTGCACCAAGAAGATCGCATATGCGAGTTTCGCAAATACGAAGACTCCATCGCAAATGCGAACCCTGACTGATTCGGCCAAATTCGAAAATGCGATAAGGGTTTCACAAATGCGAATCCTCAGGCCTCGCAAAAGCAACCCAAAAGTCACAAATGCAAGCTTTCCCCCCAGCGCCCAGGCTCGCAAATGCGAACGGGACCTCACAAATGCGAGGTCGCATTTGCAACCCAAGCATCGCAACTGCGATCATACCAGAACCAGAACCCATATTCCTTAGAAAATCACTCCGAAGCTATCCCGAATCTCACCCGAGCCCCTGGGGCTCCAAACCAAACACCCGCACAAGTCCAAAAACAAAATACGGACTTGCTCGAAGCCTTAAATCACCTCACACAATGCTAAAATCATGAATCGACCTCCAATCCAAGCTTTATGGACTCTAGAATTTCAAACTTCTACTCCCGATGTTTAAACCTATCAAATCACGTCCGATTGACTTCAAATTTTGCAGGCAAGTCATATTCGACATTACGGACCTACTCCAACTTTTGGAATCAGATTCTGTCACGGCCCAAATCCCAAACTCGGCCGTGATGGCGCCTCTCGTGAAGACAAGGTTAGCCAGAACAACGCCAAGACCTCTTTTTAAGCAATTAATTAACATTTATAAATCTAAAACTTAAATAATCATAAAACGGAAAACAAAGATAATCAGAAGGAAGCCAACCCGACACAACCCAAACCGGGGTGTCACAAGTCATGAGCTACTACAGAGTTACCTTAAGTCTACAAAATAGAATATCTGATACAAGTCTGGAATAACTGAAATAGCATGAAAATAGGGGAGTCAAGGGCTGCGGACGTCAACAGCTACCTCGATGCTCCGATCTCCCTGCTTAATCTGGGAAGGATGTCAGTGCTCAGGCGCGGAATCCGCTAATCCTGAATCTGCATGTATGGTGCATGGAGTAATGTAAGTACTCTGACCTAGTGAGTAACAATAATAAATAATAACCGAAAGTAAGAAAACACATACCATCACAAGGCAGTTCTATATCAGGCAGTAAATTACTTAAACAATAAAATCAGTGAAGATCAAACAAAATCTCACTTTTAAAGACAGGTGAATCGGGTAAACAACATTTAAGTAATAAATAGTAACACTGCCCCTCGAACCCTGTATCAACTGCTCAGCATAATAACGAGCCCTCGGGCTCAATCTCTCTCAGATCACACTCAGAATAATATCATAGAGTAACCGATGTGGCGTGCAGTCCAATCCACATCTTGTTGCGACATGCAACCCGATCCATATAGGTAACCGCGCTCACTGTGGGGATGCAGATTCCGGAGGGGCTCCTACAGCCCAAGAGTAATACTGTTGCGGCGTGTAGCCCGATCCACATAAACAACTGCTGTGGCGTGCAACCCGATCCATATATGTATTCGCTGCGGCGTGTAGCCCGATCCATTATATATATATATATATATAAAACATCCTCACTGTTGGGTTCTCAACCCCTCTCAGTCATTTCTAGACACAATAGTATAAAGTAGGGACCCCAGCCCACATGTTTCCCCTATTTTTTTGAATTAACACTTATCAAAACTCGTTCACATTGTTTTAAACAAGTAGGAAATGACTGAGGATATGATTTTCAATAAGTAAAGTGAGGAAAATCAGTTATAATACCCCTAAGGGTTCTACAAGTCGGCACGAGGCTTCAAACATGGCAACTAACCCAAATCATGATGATAAACAAAATAGCTCAGTCAAATACGCGGTAAAATATCAAACGGGACGGACCAAGTCACAATCCCCAGTAGTAAACAACCCCGCGCTCGTCATTGAGCGCGTGTTTCACCTCAATACAGCACTACGTTGTGCAAATTCGGAGTTTCAAACACTCAGGATATCATTTACTATAATTACTCACCTCAAGCCGGCTGAAATCCTAGCTCGCTATGCCCCTGCCTCGCAATTCGACCTCCTCGCACATCGAATCTGATCAAAACCACAATGAATACATTACAATAGGCTAAGGGAACATAACCCAATCGAAAAGACTCAAAAAATATCGAAAATCACGAAATTTGCAAAACCCGAGCCCTGGGCCCACTTCTCAAAAATTCAAAAAATTAACATCACCGGATTCCTTATCTCAGCACGAGTCTATACATATCAAAATTACCAAAATCGGAGTCCATTTGTCCCCTCAAATTCCACTTTGAAATACCAAATTTCCAAGCCCTAGCTTTAACCTCTTTTGATGAATTTCCACTAATTTCTATGTTTATTCTACCATTAAGTCATGTATTTAGGTCATAGAACTCACCTCCAATCACACCCAGTCGAAATCCCCTTCAATTTCCGTCCAAAGACTCTCAAGGTTGCTCAAAAATGGTGGAAATGAGACTTGGTTCGCGGATGAAATGTCTAATAAAAACCTTTTGCCTAGGCTTATTTCCCTCTATGCGAACGCGAGGGACCTCTTGCATTCGCGATGAACAAAATCCACCTCTGCCAAAAATACCCTTCGTGAACGCAGTTGCACCTACGGGAACGCGAAGTATTGGACCCTTAAGCTTACACGAACGCGGACAGCACCACGCGAATGCGAATGGAAAAAGCCCTAGAACCCAAACCCCTTATACGCGAACGCGTATGTCTTCACGCGAACGTGATGACTCATCACCTGATCCTTACGCAATCGTGGTCACCATGACGCGAGCGCGAAGGCCAAAACACTGATCCTGAAATTCCCTTCTACGCGTTCGCGACTCAGCAACGCGAACGCGAAGATCAATTCTTCTGCAACAAAATAGCTGGAAAACCTGCAATCTTCAAAGGCCAAATTGGTCCGATTGACCATCCGAAATCACCCCGAGGCCCCCGGGACCTCAAACAAAAACACCAATACACCTTAAAACATCATTCAACCTCGCTCCAATCATCAAAACACATCCAAAAACGCTAAAATCGTCAATTCTCACCGAATTCAAGCCTAAGATTCTCAAAAACTTCCGAAATACGCATTTGATAAAAGACCCGACCAAAACACTTCTGAATGACCTGAAATTTTGCACACACATCCATAATCACCTAATAAAGCTACAGGAACTCTCAAAATTCCATTCCGACCCTCGGATCAAAATCTCACCTATCAACCGGAATTCGCCAAAATACTAACTTTGCCAATTCAAGCCTAATTCTACACCGAACCTCCAAAAATCAATTCCGATCACACTCCTAAGTCACAAATCAACCCCCGAAGCTAATCGAATCACCGAAAATCGCATCCGATCCCTCTAACTCAATAGTCAACATCCAGTTGACTTTTCCAAAACAAGCCTTCCTTAAAGAGACTAAGTGTCTCATTTCCTATCAAAACCAATCCAATTCAACTCAATAACATCAAATACTGATAATGAAGCATGAAGAAACATAAGATGGGGGAAACGGGGTGGTAACTCACGTGACGACGGGCTGAGTCGTCACATCCTCCCCAACTAAAACAAACGCTCATCCTTGAGCGGGTCAAGAAACATACCTAAAGCCACAAACATGTGAGGATATCTGCTCCGCATCTCCCGCTCGATCTCCCAAGTAGCCTCCTCCACGAGCCAATCTCTCCGCTGCATTTTCACCGAAGCTATATCCTTTGATCTCAACTTTCGAACCTGACGACCCAAAATAGCCACTGGCTCCACATCATAGGTCAAATCATCATTCGACTGAACAGTACTAAAGTCCAAAACATGGGACGGGTCCCCAACATACTTTCGGACCATAGATACATGAAATACCAGATGCACGCCTGACAAGCTGGGTGGCAAGGCAAGCTCATACGCCACCTCCCCAATCCTCCTAAGTACCTCAAAAGGTCCTATAAACCGCGGACTCAACTTCCCTTTCTTCCCAAATCGCATAACACCCTTCATGGGCGAAACCTTCAGCAAGACCTTCTCACCAACCATATAAGACACATCCCGAACCTTCCGGTCCGCATAACTCTTCTGACGGGACTGTGTTGTACGGAACCTCTCCTGAATCAACTTTACATTCTCTAAGGCATCCTGCACCAACTTTGTCCCCAATAGTCTAGCCTCGCCGGGCTTGAACCATCCAACCGGAGATCTACACCGCCTCCCATACAACACCTCATACGGAGCCATCTAAATGCTCAACTGATAACTATTGTTGTAGGCAAACTCTGCAAGCGGCAAAAACCCATCCCATGAACCTCCAAAATCAATAACACAAACACATAACATGTCCTCCAGTATCTGAATAGTACGTTTGGACTGCCCGTCCGTCTGATGATGAAATGCTGTGCTCAACTCTACCTGCATACCCAACTCTCGCTGAAATGTCCTCCAGAACTAAGAAGTGAACTGAGTACCTCTATCTGAGATAATAGACACTGGAACACCATGCAATCGAACAATCTCCTGGATAAATATCCCTGCTAGCCGCTCCGAAGAATAGGTAGTAATACCGAAATGAAGTGCGCGGACTTGGTCAGCCTGTCCACAATCACCCAAATTGAATCAAACTTCTTCAATGTCCGAGGGAGACCACTCACAAAATCCACAGTAATCCTCTCCCACTTCCACTCGGGAATAATCATTCGCTGAAGTATACCACCCGGCCTCTGATGCTCATATTTTACCTGCTGACAGTTGAGACACCGAGCCACAAACCCCATAATATTCTTCTTCATCCTCCTCCACCAATAATGCTGTCTCAAATCCTGATACATCTTCGCGGCACCCGGATGAATGGAATACCGCGAGCTGTAGTCCTCCTCCAATATCAACTCCCGAAGTCCATCTACATTGGGCACACAAATTCGGCCCTGCATCCGCAACACACCATCCTCACCAATGGTCACGTCTCTGGCATCATCATGCTGGACCCTGTCCTTAAAGACAAGCAAATGTGGATCATCATACTGGCGCTCTCTGATGTGATCATATAAGGAAGATCGAGAAACCACACAGGCCAACAGCCGACTGGGCTCCGAAATATCTAGTCTTACCAACCGATTAGCCAAAGCTTGAACATCAACTGCAAAGGGCCTCTCCCCAACTGGAATGTATGCCAAGCTTCCTAGACTAACTGCCTTTCGGCTCAAAGCATCGGCCACTACATTGGCCTTCCCTTGGTGATACAGAATGGTAATATTATAGTCCTTAAGCAACTCTTGCCACCTCCGCTACCTGAAATTAAGGTCCTTCTACTTGAACAAATGCTGAAGACTGCGATGATCGGTGAATACCTCACAAAATACACCATACAAGTAGTGCCTCCAAATCTTCAAAGCATGAACTATAGCAACCAACTCCAAATCATGTACATGGTAGTTCTTTTTGTGGGGCTTCAGCAGACGAGAAGCATAAGCAATAACTCTACCCTCCTACATCAATACACATCCGACCCCAACTCTCGAAGCATCACAATACACAGTATAAGAACCTGCGGCTGAGGGCAAAACCAATACTGGAGTTGTGGTCAAAGCTGTCTTGAGCTTCTGAAAGCTTTCCTCGCACTTGTCCGACCATACAAATGGAGCACCCTTCTGAGTCAACTTGGTCAAGGGTGATGCAATAAAGGAATATCCCTGAACAAACCGGCGATAATAACTTGCCAACCCAAGGAAACTACGAATCTCTATGGCTAAGTTGGTCTGGGCCAACTCTGCACCGCCTATATCTTCTTAGGGTCGACCTGAATACCCTCGCTGGCCACCACGTGCCCCAAGAAAACTACTGAGCTGAGCTAAAACTCACACTTGGAGAACTTTGCATAAAGATTCTCCTCTCTCAATCTCTGCAATACAACTCGCAAATGTTGTGCGTGCTCCTCCTGGCTGCGCGAGTACACCAGAATATCATCAATAAAAACAATAACGAATGAATCCAGATACAGCTGAAATACACTTTTCATCAAATACATGAACGCTGCTGGGGCATTAGTCAGCCCGAAAGACATGACAAGAAACTCATAGTGCCCATATCTAGTCCTGAAAGCAGTCTTCATAATATCTGAATCCCTGATCTTCAACTGGTGATAGCCTGAACGGAGATGAATCTTGGAGAATACCCTCGCCCTTGAAGCTGGTCAAATAAATCATCAATACGAGGCAGGGGATACTTGTTCTTCACTATTACTTTGTTCAATTGCTTGTATTCAATGCACATTCTCATGGTGCCATCCTTCTTCTTCTTCACAAATAGAATCGATGCACCCCACGGTGACACACTAGGCTAAATGAACCCCTTATCTAGGAGTTCCTGAAGCTGATCCTTCAATTCTTTCAACTCCGCTGGTGCCATACGATACGGAGGAATGGAAATGGGCTGAGTGCCTGGCACCAGGTCAATACCAAAATCAATGTCCCTATCTGGTGGCATGCCCGGCAAGTCTGCAGGAAAAACATCGGGAATCTCCCTCTCAACTGGGACAAAATCAATGCTAGGAGTCTCGGCTCCAACATCCCTCACAAATGCCAAATATGAAAGACAACCCTTCCCAACCATACGCTGGGCCTTTAGGAATGAAATCACCCTGCTAGGAACATAGTCAGTCACACCACGTCACTCGATCCTCGGTACACCCGATATAGCCAGAGTGACTGTCTTAGCAAGACAGTCCAGAATAGCATGCCACAGAGATAACCAGTCCATGACCAAAATAACATCAAAATCTACCATTCTCAGTAGTAATAGATCAACTCGAGTCTCCAGACCCCCAATAGTCACCAAACACGATCGATACACATGGTCTACAATAATAGTATCAACCATCGAGGTAGATACATGAACAAGTAAGGCAAGACACCCTCGGGTCGTACTGATGAGCAAAATATGAGGACACATAAGAATAGGTGGAACCAGGATCAAATAAGATTGAGGCATCCTTGTGGCAGACTGAAATAATACCTGTAATGACGGCATCTGAAGCAATGGCATCTGTCCTGCCCTAAAGAGCATAAAAGCGAGCCTGATTACCGCCCAATCGACCTGTGCCTCTGGGTGCCCCTTGGCTGCCTGACCCTCACCCCTAGCTGGCGGGGCGGGTGCTGAAGAAATTGGACCAGAAGATAAGGGCTGACCCCTCTACTGAGATGAGCTAGCAACACGATGAGGACACTCCCACCGTATATGCCCAAACTCTCAACACTCATAGCAACTCCCGAGTTCTTGGAACTAGGACTGAAGGGAACCTCTCACGCTAGAGTGACTAGCTGATGCACTCGACCTAAAAGAACCCTGAGTAGATAGGGCACGAGATGAACTCTGTGCTGGAAGAGTGCTGAGAGATGGCTGACTCTGCTGAGAACCTGTCACGACCCCAAACTCGGTCGTGATGGCGCCCAACTCTAAAGCTAGGCAATCCTGACCAACAGTCGCTCTCAATTTAACAATAAATCTCAAAACCGACAATTTAAGGAGAATGTAATAGTTTTAGAATAATAATCCAATTTTTATAGAAAAACAATACGGAGAAATACGAAGTCTGATAAAATCACTCCCAAAAGATCTGGGGTCACGAGTCTAGAGCCTCTAACAATAGAGTAACAAATATCTGAAAATACATAAGTCTGAAATACGAAATAAAATTGAAATAAAGGGGAGAAGTCGGGTCCTGCGAACGTCAGACAACTACCTCGACAACTCTGATATAACTCTGGAAGACGGCAACTGCTCAGCTAAGTCTCCGGAACACCTGAATCTGCACACATGGTGCAGGGAGTAGAGTGAGTACCTCCAACTCAGTGGTAATAGACATATATAATGGCTGAAAGTAAGAAATCCCGAAATACCACAATGTAAAGCTGAAACTATCCTCTTAGCACATTTAACAATAAGCAACAATATATCAATGACAGCCAGATATCAATGTATGAATGCAATGCAATGCACATGACTGCTGCGGCGACAACCTGATCCATTTGGGTACCCGCGCTCACTGTGGGGGTTCAGACTCCGGAGGGGCTTCTACAACCCAAGCGCAATGACATAGTAGCATTCGTTGCGGCGTGCAGCCCGATCCACAATCAGTCCACATATATATATGCAAGCAAGCCACACGGGCACAATCAATTACCATTTTTGATTCCATTTAACATGTATTATAGTTTAAGTGATTAAAGGCTTAAAAGATTTCTACTCATTTTTAGACAATATTTAACTCAGGACTGATATCATGGGAACATGCTCAATATCATGGAAGCAATGATAATAATCCATAAGGGATCCAAATAGTTGGCTCGCAGCCCAAATATGCTCATAACAATCCAAGTAGGATGTTTGCTAGCCAATTTCTAGGCATATAACACAGTATAGACATCTCTCAGACGAACTAAGTCATAGTCCCGTCCACAAACGACCCCACACTCACAGTAGAATACGTGTCTCACCTCAATACAGCGTCACAATGTGAGATACCAGGGTTTCAAACCCTCAGGTCATCATCTACATCTATTACTCACCTCAAACCGGCCGTAGGCTAGTCCGCAATGCCCTTTCCTTTTGAATCGACCTCCTCGCGCGTCGAATCTAGTCAAAACCACAACGAATACATTACTATATGCTAAAGAAACATAACCCAATCGAAATTACTCGAAAAATACTAACAATCACGAAGTTGGTAAAACCCGAGCCCCGGGCCCACTTCTCGAAAAATTCCGAAAATTACACCAACAGATTCCTCGTCTCGCCGCGAGTCCATACATATAAAGTTTTTCGAAAACGGAGCTCAAATGGCCTTTCAAATCCTAAAAATTCGTTTTCAAAAACAAGGCCCTAGTTCTTCACAATTTCTACCCAATTTCATGAATTTGAGTGTTGATTCTTCCATAAAATGGTGTTTTCTAGTCAAGAAACTTACCTCCAATCAATACCCGTTTAAAACCCTCTTCAAATCGCTCAAAAAGCTCTTTTGGCGGAGTAAAAATGGTGAAAATATGAGGTGGGTCGCGGACCCAAGGGTTTTAAAACATTCTGCTCGACTACTGTAGCGACCCCTATGCGATCGCATCACTACCCCTGCGATCGCATAGGAATTCCTCTTACGTGATCGGATATACACTCACGTAACCGCATTGAGCCATTCCCCCATACCTATGCGATCGCAAACCACCTCATTCGATCGCATAGAGCAAGTCTGAGCACCCCCTCCAGGCCTTCTACGCGATCGCAGCCAGACCTACGTGATCGCATAGAGTACAATTCCTCTGCAATTTTCTGCTGCACTTTTCATGTTCAAAATTCCCTTTTAGCCATCCGAAATCACCCCAAGGCCCTCGGTACGTCAACCAAATGCACAGATAAGTTCTATTACTTCATTCAAACTTGTTCGTAACATAAAAACACTATCATGAACATCAAAATCATCGAATTACCACGGATTCAAGCCTAAGTTAAACTAAATCTTCCGAAACTTGCATTTGATCTAAAACCCGACCTAAACACCTCCGATTGACCTAAAACTTTGCGCGCATATCCAAAATCACCTAACGGAGCTACTGCAACTCTCGGAATTCCATTCCGACCCTCGGATCAAAATTTCACCAACCCACCGGGATTCGCCAAAATTCAAACTTAGCCAATTCAAGCCTAGTTCTACACCGGACCTCCAAATTCAATTCCGATTGCGCTCCTAAGTCACAAATCAGCACCCGAAACTAGTCGAATCATCGGAAATCCATTCCGAGCCCTCTAACTCATATGTCAACATTAGGTTGACTTTTCCAAACTAACTTTCTTTTAAAGAGACTAATTGTCTCATTTCTAACCGAACTCTATCCGAATTACTTCAAATTCACCAACCACCTATAATAAAACATATAGAAGAATAAAACGGGAAAAATGGTGCGGTAACTCACATGACGACGGGCCGGGTCGTCACATCCTCCCCAACTTAAACAAACGCTCGTCCTCGAGCGGGTCA
>MDKF010437670.1:0-14804 GCA_026770625.1 Nicotiana glauca
ATTACATGATAAGACTATGCGTACAATTGGGTATCAGTGTTGTGCGAATGATCCATGTAATGTATAAACCTAGGACCCCCCCTCCCTCTTTATTAGTTTAATAATCTTTAGATTTTTAAAGTCTATTTCAACTTCTGTTTCTTATACGTCTTTCAAGTTGCTTGCACCAATTGTTTGACCCCTTCCCTTTACTTGCGTATCTCTTCAATCATAAAACTGTTTCCTTCCTGAATTTCAGCACTCCTTTTATGCTTCTTATTTGCAATACTTGCTTGTTTATTCATGTTTTACATTTTAAGTCACAATTGTAGCATGGCCGGGAACCACACTAGTGGATCTTGAGGGGTGCCAAACACCTTCCCCTCGAGATAATTTCGAGCCCTTACCCAAACTCTGGTTTTCATCTTTAATTCTTCTAAAAAGTGTCCTAATGCACTATAATCATTAGGTGGCGACTCTCCAAAAATCCAAAACCCAATTCCCAAACGGGAATAGAGTTGTCTTCCCAAATGTTGTAAACCCGATTCCGATTCTGCGAGGAAAAGGGGGCATCGACAAAGACGAGTATCCTCACCTTGAAAAACTAGCCTTGGCCCTTGTCGTAGATTCACGAAAGCTTAGGTTGCACTTCCAATGCCATCTAATATTAGTCATCACCATATTTCCTTTAAGAAGCATATTACACAAACCCGAGCTATCGGTGAGGCTGAGAAACATCATCTGCCGATTCGGCTTACCTAACGAAATAAGTTGCGACAACAGACCCCAGTTCATAGGAAGAAAGACCACTAGGGTTTTAGAAAAATGGCACATTAAAAGTATACTTTCAACCCCTTACCACCTAGCCGAAAACATGCAAGTAGAATCCTCCAACAAGTCTATCTTAAACATCATGAAGAAGAAACTCGAGAAGGCAAAGGGACTATGACGAGAAACACTCTCATAAGTATGTGGGAGCACAGGACAACCCCAAAAACGAGCATGAGAGAAACACCTTACTTACTAGTCTTCGGATCTGAAACAGTCATACTAGTGGAAGTCGGAGAACCCAGCCTAAGTTACCCAATAAAAGTGGCACTGACAATGATAAGAACATGAGACAAGATCTCGACGAGGTCGAGGAGCGACGAGATATCACATACATAAGAATGTTTGCACATAAATAGCAAGTAAAACGCGGCTACAATAAAAAAGGCCAAGGTATGGCTACCCAAGATCAGGGACTACGTGCTCAAAGCCAAGACCCAAGTAGAAAGAGATCCACGAGAAGGCAAATTAGGAGCCCATTGGGACGGACCATACAAAATCATAGGCAAGGAAGACAAGGGGAGTCTATGGAAGGGAAGCTCCTACCAAACAGTTGGAATATCAGCCACCTCAAATACTTCAAATCTGAAAACTAGAAGTGCCTGTAAGTCGTACTCTTTTTCCCTCACTTGAGTTTTGTCTCAACAGGGTTTTCTCAAGGAGGTTTTGAACAAGGCGAAGAGCGGGACATTTTGGGTTGGAGTACGTGAGAATAGACACATTTTAATTGACCGACTCTTTAAGAATCTCTAAGTCGAATAATGAAGGGACTAGATATACTGAGACTGGAACTGGAACGCCAGCCAGCATCCAAACCTTGTAATTTTCTTCTAAATTAGCCTCATGGCAGAATGATGTGATCGACGCAATAATGTTAAAATAAATGATATACCCATTCATTGAAACTTCTCTCCTAAAAGGTACATTCAACCAGCTTGAATAACTCATATCGGCCCTTGGCCAAAACATAAATGAAAATATGTGTTCTACCAGCTCGAACAACTCCTATCGGCCCTTGGCCAGAACTTAAACTAAAAGGTACATTCAACCAGTTCGAACAACTCCTATCAGTCCTTGATTATAACTTAAACAAAAAGGTATGTTCGACCAGCTCAAGCAACTCCTATCGGCCCTAGGCCTAGACCTAATGCAAAGGTACGTTCAACTAGCTCGAACAACTCCTATCGGCCCTTAAACTTGACCTAACGAAAGGTGCGTTTGACCAAATCGAACAACTCATATCGGCCCTCGGCCTTGACTTAACTGAAAGGTGCATTCGACCAGCTCGAACAACTTCTACATCCATTGGCCTCGATTCAACTACAAGGTATGTTTGACCAGCTCGAATAAAGACCTATTGGCCCCTATACATGACTTAACAAAATGGTACGTACGTCAGCTCAAACAACACCTATCGGCCCTTGGCCATGACTTAACGAAGTGGAACGTTCGACCAGCTCGAACAACACGTATCAGCCCTCGGCCTTATTTTAACTAAATGGTATGTTCAACCAGCTCGAACAATATCTATTGGCCCAGGGACTTGACTTAACAAAATGGTACATTCGTTTACCTTGAACAACATTGACTAGCCCTCGGCCTCGACTTAACAAAATAGCGTGTTCTACCAGCTCGAACAAACAGTTATCGGCCTTCAACCATGACCCAACTCAGAAACATGTTCAACTGACTTGAACAAACACTTATCGGCCTTCAACCATTACCCAACTCAGAAACACATTCAATTGATTCGAAAAAAGGTCGATATGGCCCATCGCCACTCAACCCATGACTATTGCAACTTGAAGGATAACAACAAAGGAAGAAGGTGCAGAAACAAAAAACACAAGTACAGAAACAAAACATAAATAGATTAAAAAAGGTACGTGTAAAGCAAAAAACAACTTTGATTGGTAGATAATATTTACAAAGGCATTCAAAGATGCCAACAAAAAGTACAGTACAAGAAGTTAAAACAAAAAAGAGCATAACATCTAGTGGCCATCACCAGCCTAGTCTCCGCCGTCTTTTCGATCATAGGCTTAATCACACCAGGTACTGTCCTCAAACTAGCCAAAGCCCCCTTCATAATTGTCCTTGGCATCAGGCTGAGGCGTGGTAAGGTTATACATACAAGCCAATCGAGCTTCACGAGATTTGACTCGGGCCTTCTCTAAAACTGTCTCAAAGACGAAACCGGCCAGACCCAACTCTCACATCATATCTATTCGGGCTTTGGCAAGGATCCTCTCCTCATATTTCTCTCAAGGAAGGAAACTCAGAGGTGTGAGACATAGAGGGTCGTTCGAGAAACTGGTATTCTCTCCCTCAGCAGCGGAAACTCGTTTGAATAGCTTGGAGTTCTCTTTCTCCAACTCTCCAATCCTCTCCTCGAGCCTGGCCTCCCTAGCTTCAGAGCGAAGGGTTTCGTTCTTCATCTCTGAAAGAGAATCCCTTTATCAAGTATCCCTTCAGGAGGACTCCGTCTCCTCAAGCAGCTAATGCTTTTCAGTGACCCCTCCCTATAGCGGGTCCTTTTCAAACTAGAACCCGTCTAACTAACTCTGCAGGTGATCAACCTAGCTCTGAATGTCTCAGTACTAGCCTCCATGTTCTTTCTCAGCTCGAGCTTGTCCTCCTTTCTCTTTGGCGCCCCTTCAAGAGATCTAAATCGCCCCACATAAATGATCAAATCCTATTCTACCTTTATCAGCTCCTCCCTCGGGGCAGACACATCATGCCTCTCATGAAACCGCCTCTCGACATCCTTATACTTCCGTGGAACTCCCTATATTTTGTATGCAACTTTTGATAGATATCCTTTTGCCTTTTATTTCTTTGCACGTCTCTCGAGCTTTAGGATAACAGTCTACAAACATAAGAAAAGAAAGTAAATAGAAATAAAGATCTGAAGGAAAAACAAAATAAAGAGAAGGTGAGAAAGGAAGAAACTTACTCTAAGAGCGAGGCCAATGATGCTTTTTGATAGAGTGTTGGCATTCAGCTTGCCAAGAATCTTGCGCATGGCGTCTGAGTAGAAGTAACTGAAGGCATGAATCACATCCTCGGTATCCTTGAGAAGATCATAGTGCACCGGGATCGTGATGGTCCTCGATCCGCCTTCCACCCTAACTTCAACTTATGTAGTCCCGCTCTCAATCATCTCAAGGTCTTCAAGGTCGAGGTCAAAGTCGGTCTCATAGCTGAAGATTTCATCTATCCCATTATCCTACTCAGCGGACACCTTTCTTTTGCCGTTGTTGGTAAAAGAAGCCTCCTGAGCCAATTCAGAAGATGACGCTTCCCTACACCCAGGGCGCACAAAACCATCAGGCATCCATGGCGGCATCCTCCTCTTCAGGTAATAAAGGTGAAACAAAACTCACTTCCTCTAAAATAGGCATCTCAAGGGCCCCCCAATGCCATCCTCGATAAATAATATTGTAGTTTGCCGCACCATGATCTCGTCCTCTGATAAGTCGACGGCCATAAGTATACCTTCTCCTGCGTCTATGAATTTCCTCTTGAGAGGCCTCAAGTTTGTGTTATGGGAAGAAACATCCGCGTCCTAAATATGGGGCGGAGCTGAGGAAGTGACGGGTGCAGCGGTGGAGATGGGGACACGTATAGAGGAAGAATCAACCTTCTTCTCATAAAGAAAGGTGTTGGCACCATGTTTCTCCTTACAACCTTCTTGACAGAACTTAGAGGAAGTGTAAAAATGATGAGTGCAACAAAGCAGGCGAGTACAATTGCAACGTCGTCCAAAAGAAGACATTACCTTTTGGTGGAAGGACCGGTTTAAACTTTTTCCAAAGGCTCAGCAAATCATGAGTCCCTACAATACAAGAAAGGACTTGTCTAATCCAGTCGGTGAGATGCACCACCAACTGCAGAGGTCGACTAGTAGCTGCAAAACAAGAAGAGTTAATTCACAAATTCGGAGTATACAACTACATAGAAAGGTAAAAGTAAACACAAATACATATGAGTGCGATACTAGGCTTCAGGGAAGTCTGCGACATTGTCCACGACAGCCTCGGTCTTGACAAAAAAGAAGTCGAGAAAAAAATTTCTACTACCATTGTCGTCTATCCTGACTACCAGGACTGGCCTCTACGATGTCGAAGGTTCAACATCGTGCCCTACTAGAAGCAGGGCATGAAGAGGTGCGCTTGGTGTCGTATGGTGATCTCGACACCTCCCAGCTCGGCAAACATTTACACCATCTTGATCATCTTGTAGATGAAGGGAGTGAGTTGAGTGGGGTAGATCTGATAAAAGTGGAAAAACCCCTCCACCAGAGGAGGATGAGGGAACAAATAACCAATGGTGAAAGGGTAAGTGTAGGGAGAACAATATGCAAGATGGTGAGCATGCACTTCATCATTATTGGCATGTATGAGTTCCACTTGATCCGGGAGGCCATACCTTCCTTGAACTCCGCTAGGCGCTTAGCCGTCATAGAAGACCGAAAAATCTCAACCACCGCATATGGCGGCCGATGAAAATCCGGTTTTGTGTCAAGATTGTAAGGAATAATATCCTTCACTAAGGGGAAAGCTTCCTCTTCAACTGTGGAGATGGCATCTCCTCCATGAATAAGGGATGCAGCAGCTAGTGGAGCGGGTTGATTATCCTCAATGTCACCAGTAATTATATTTGACACGGTTATAAATTTAAAGAAAGTTAGAAGAAAAGAGCTGAGAATATGGGAAGAAAAGTCAGAAAATGAAGGCGGTTTTAATAGTTGTAATGAAGGTATAACTCAAATAATGCCGATCATACTTCTTTTTATATAGGAGAAACCTCGAAATTGGAGGGGTTCACCATAATGGCAACCAGAATCGAAACGGCAGAACCAATCCAAAAGTTGTGTCTGTACTGACATGACGCATCGGGAACAGATGTCATCATGACGAATGATGTCATAACATCAAATCCCTTCCAAAGTAGGCTTGTCCTAAAAGTTACCCGGGAACATTAAAGGTTTAAAATATGTGACTCTCAAAGTAACACATCGCATGTCTTTTACGCCTATCACGACCATTGTTGTTGTATTACCAAGTCTGTTCGCGAAGACATCCTCGATAAGTGGAGGGACTAACTATATAGGCGGAAAAAAAATTTCATGTCATTTGTTGACCGGGTCAATGGAGATAAAGCCTTTGAACGTTGCCACGTGTCAGCGATATGACATGTCAATCTGATTTCAAAAGATCGAATTCATATGAAGAAGGAAGATCGTCATTGGGGTCGAGGTGGCCCGACAAGAGACGAGGACGAGCATCCATCTTCAGCATACAGTAATGGCTAGTTTAAGGATTTATACATTCCTAGAGAATATTCTAGTAAAATATTCTTCTTTTTTGTACTATATAGGGTTTTGCGGTCCATGTACCCTTATAAATAGGAAAAGGTGTAGTTTTAGAGAGGGAATTGAACACTTTTGTAAAGAAAGATATTGACATTCTTTGCAGATTCTCTCTCTTTATAATATATATACAAAGTTTACCTTTACACTTTTTTTGTCTATCTTTCTCTCCGATCCAAGAAAAATCAGAATATTCAAGGGGTTATCATTATCCATCATTGTCAAAGGAATCATTGAAAAATCTCACCCTTGTAGGGTGAACCTTGTTCCATTATTTACTTAGATGTTATTTATTGTCATTTATTGCTATTTTTTACATTCTTAAATCATTTATTGCTCCATTATTACTTCCCGATATTGTTATCTAATAGCACCCGCTTGGTATTCATCACAAATACATTAGATCAGTCATTTGGATATTAATATTGTCTTAGGTTAACTCTTCTCGATAAATTTAACAGCATAAAAATCTTGATCTAAATTTTAGGTCGTACAATTATACCTCTAAATAATGTTAATGCTGCTACCACTAGAGCCATCATGCCAGGCACATTACTAGAATTATCAGAGTTTTATTTTTTATACAATTTGAACTCCTGTGGTGAATGATGAAAGTGAATTCAGAACAAATTCGCATAACGAATAATTGAAGTCGACAAAACAAGAGACGAGATGAAATGGAGAATATGTATATTCATGAGACACCTCCGGAGAGTAGATCACGTGAATATCAGTGGTTGACGGTTGTAAAATTCAAAAAACCTCTGCTAAACATAATTGAGTTCATCTGGCAGATCAATGTGAATGCCAAGGTAATACACCAATTTGTTGTTTCATTGTTTTACAAGTTTTTAATAGGTAAAAAAGAATAATGTGTTAACACAAAAACTACACAAAATTCACTATCCTAAATTACCCAAGAAGAGAAAAAGCAAAAACTTGAATTCTTACAAAAGTATATATGCAAGTATCTATTCACTGTACAACAATAACATATCCAGTGTAATCACATGGTTACAACTGGACGTGTCAAATGGACGAATTGGACTAATTTTGGGCAGGTCAAAATTTACTTGGCTGGGATGAGCTGGATCAGTGGGCTAAAATTTGGGTCATAGCCCAATCCCCCCATCTCTATCCAAACTTTAAGTAATGTATTATTTTCTTATGAATTGTTTAATGGGTGAAAATTATTTACACTTACTTTTGCCTTAAAAATCAAATTGCCCTCCTCTACTTTGAACAATTACCATTATTCCCCTCATTTCTCAATTGACTATTTAAAATACCTATTTTAACCTCTATATTATCAATAATTATCAAATCCTGTTTTTTATTTTTTGCTTTTCTAGTATCATGATTTTTTTTTATCTAATATCTATATATGAACTTACCTATATAATAACTAAATTTTATTTTAAAAATAAAAAATAGATATTTAGTATATAATCTAATGACATTGAATCATAAAAAGTATGAGAAGCGTAAAAACTAAAATAAAATATTTTGCTCTTATCAAAATTTTTATTTATAGCAATCAAATTTTAAAAATCTATTTAGAAAAGCGAGAATAAAAAATAGTAACATGAATCTTATAAGCATATACTCAATGCAGGTATATAAAAATTTATAATTAAAGTACATACTAATTAATAACAAACCTTACAATTATCTACTTATCATTGAAAAATATTATTAAATATATACTTAATGCGCGTTATATTAAAATAAAAATCATAAAAGTATGTAGATTTTGTGACAAATTTATAAAAGCACCATTTTATTTATTAAAGAGGTGTCTTGGAGTAACTGGTATAGTTGTTGCCATGTGATCAGGAGGTCACGTGCTCGAACCATGGAAACAGCGTGTTGTAGAAATGCAGGGTAGGGCTGTGTACAATAGACCCTTGAGGTCTTTTCCTTCCTCGGAATTCGCATATAATCAGAGTTTAGTGCACCAGGCTACCCTTCTACTATTATATTTATAATTTTATAATTTAAATTACAATTTATAATAAAGTAGTATAATATAATTTAATTTATAGGTAAAATCATAAAAATGTATATAAAACAAAAACAAAAACAAAAGTGTATTACATATAGGATGGAATTGAAAATGACAAGGCAAAATAGACATTGTGTAGGTAAAGTGGGAGAATGACAATTGTTCAAAATAGAGGGATAGTTTGATTTTTAAAGCAACGATGGGGCGTGAATAATTTTCACCCATGAGTCATACCATGAAAGTTTGAGAGAGTGCGGTAGAAGTGAGAGTGAGGAAGTCTATTTCAGACAATCAGATCGGGTTCATGCCGGGGAATTCTACTACGAAAGCTTTTCACCTTATTCGGAGGTTGGTGGAACAACTCAGGGAAAGGAAGAAGAATTTGCACATGGTATTTATTGATCTAGAGAAACTTCCTATAGAGGTTCTATAGAGGTGTCTGGAGGAAAAAGGTATGCTGATTGCTTACATTAGGATGATTAAGGACATGTATGATGGAGCTACGAGTCGGGTTAGGATAGTGGGAGGAGACTCAGAGTATCTTCCGGTTGTTATGGAGTTACACAAAGGGTCTGCGCTCAGCGTATTCCTTTTTGACCTGGTAATAGATGCACTATCACACCATATTTAAGGGGAGGTGCCATGGTGTATATTCTTTGCTGATGACATAGTAATGATTGATGAGACATGAGGCGGCATCAACGAAAGGCTGGAGTTTTGGAGACAGACCCTTGAGTCTAAGGGTTTCAAGTTGAGCAGGACTAAGACAGAGTAACTACAGTACAAGTTCAATGCTGAGCCGACGAAAGCGGGATTAGACGTGAGGCTTGACTTACAAGTCATTTCCAAGAAGGGCAGTTTTAAGTACCTTGGGTCAGTTATTCAGGGGGATAGAGAGATCGACGAAGATATCACACACCGTATAGAAGATGGTTCGATGAAGTGGAGGTTAGTGTCCGGAGTCCTGTGTGACACGAAAGTGCCTCAGATTCTCAAAGGTAAATTTTATAGAGCGGTGTTTAGACCAGCCATGTTGTATGGGTCTGAGTGCTGGCCAGTTAAGAACTCACGTATCCAAAAGATAAAAGTAGCTGAAATGAGGATATTGAGGTGGATGTGCGGGCACACCAAGATGGATAAAATTAGGAAAGAAGTTGTTCAGGAGAAGGTGAGTGTCTCCCCTATGGATGTCAAGCTGCGGGAAGCAAGGCTCAGATAGTTTGGGCACGTCCAGAGGAAAAGCCCATATGCGCCGGTAAGGAGGTGTGAGTGGCTGGCTTTGGTGGGCATGAGGAGAGGTAGAGTGCGGCCTAAAAAATATTGGGGAGAGGTGATCAGGCAAGACATGGTGAGGCTTCAGATTACCAAGGACATGGCCCTAGACAGGTAGTTGTGGAGATCGAGCATTAAGGTTGTAGGTTAGGAGGTAGTTGGGAACATCTTTACGGCACCACAGAGTAAAGCTAGTCTCGTAGGACTTGGCCTTTGACTGTTAGTGGTTAATGTTGAGTTCACACCACTTTTGCGTTCCTATTAGTGATGTGCTTTATCTACTCGTTATTTTTTTGATTTTCACATATTTTCTGGTTCTGGTGATATTGTTCTTTGTTCTATGGTTTCTATTGAGGATATTGATAGATTGCCTCTTTTCGCTTTTTTTTGTCTTCTTGAGCCAAGTGTCTTTCGAAAATAGCCTTTCTATCCCCTCAGGGTACGGTAAGGTCTGCGTACACACTATCTTCCCCAAACCCCACTAGTGAGATTTTACTGAATCGTTGTTGTTGTTGTTTTATTGTCAAATAAGATTTTATTTTTCTTTTGTTATGGTCATATATAATAGAGCAAATTATGCTATATACCTATTCTACCCAAAATAATTACCCTCCTCTACAGATTTTAAAAATAATTATAATATATACCTATGCAACCAAAAGTAATTTCCCGTTAATTCTTCTTCCTGTTTTGTTCTTGTTAAAGCTAATTTTTCTCCTCCTTTTTGCTCTTTTCTTATCATTTTCTCCGCTCTTTCTCTTTCTTTGCTTTTTCCAATATCCCTACAATTTTCATTAGATATATGATCTATCTACCTCTCGCTCTCCTATCTTTATCATTTGTCCCAACAAAAGAAAAAAAATCTAAAAAAGAAAGATTGTCATACCTCATTTTTACACACCTACCCGAAGGATAATGTATAAGGGAGTTTTTTCAATTTAAGTGATATTATTCGAAATAGGATTATTTATTTAGAGTCGCCACTTGGGATGGGTTTGGCTTTTGGTGTCTCAAGTCACCAGTTTATCTTGAATCCCAAATCGAGGAAATTTCGACTTTCCAAATGAAGCATGCGAACCAGAAATTCTAACTAAGGAATTCTGTTGACCCGGGGGAAGGTTTTAGGCATCCCCGAATCACGTGATTCTAGCACGGTCGCTTAAACTATTACAAATAGCCTAATATCTTATTTTAAAAAAGGTTCATCCTATAATGCAATTTTAAAATTATTTACCGCTTTTGATTTATTTTTAAGGAAGGTTGAACGTCGTTTAAAATGTATTTTTGGATCACATCACATGAAATGTACCCGGATCCGCGATACATTTTATTTAATATTTTGGGATTTATATTTGGATCACATGAAATACACACCCGAGTTTAGGAAGGTAAAATTATTAAATAGCGCGCCTAAAGCAACTAACGTATTGATATCTTTGTAGAAAGCCATGAAAATTTGCTAAATGGCTTACACGATTTTCTAAATATTTTATAAAAGTAATTAAAGAGGGCCACACAATTTATGAATTTTGTTTGGTGCGGTGCACCTCGTTTTATTTTAAAGGTCATCCTAAAAGGGACTATTATTCTCTATTAAAGATTGTCTCTAAAGGCTTAATTAATCGGTGTTGTTAATGAACTATTACTAAAAAGCATTAGAACAAACTCGGACCTCAAGATCAAGTCCAAACCCAAACAAAAGGATATTCATTATTGAAAAATCTCCTTAATTCAAGTTTGTTACTTAACTTGAAAGGCCCAAGCCTATAATTTAATTTTTAAAATCATCAAATCTAATAACTTTAATAGGGAAAATAAAACTTTTAGCAGGTTGGGCCTCGGAGCAGCCCATGGGAAGGAGATATCATTTCAGCTTTATTTAATCAAGTTGTTCAAAGTTTGGGCCTCAATCACAAGCCCAATTTTGAGGCAAGCTAGAAGCTAACACTCAAAATCCCAAGCCCTGATCAGTATACAGCCCTACGAGAGGAGCCTTCCTGGGCTTCTTATTATTTGATTAAGGCCACGTTTTCCATCCAATTGTTGAGCTTTGGCCCAAAACAAGAGCCCCAAATTAATATTGATTTTAAAGAAGACCTTGTAATACTGATCCTGAGTCGAAATTAAATTTAATAATTCATAAGCTAACAGGCTATTCCCTAACAGACAATTAAATTCTAATACTGATCAGAAAAACTGCTGTGTTTAATTCACCTTTCACGCTTGTAAACTAACCTGGTTTAAACTAATGGATTACTATAACAATCTCTGAAATTTAGTGACAAAACTGAGGTGATTGCCATTTTAACTAAGTAGGAGGCATGGATTTCAAACTCAGGGATCTTGAGTCTATACACATGGAACTAGTTACTGCAATACTAACTCCTTCAAACATCTAATAAGCCTAAGTTAATACTACAATTACAGTAAACTAGAAATACTACTAGAATCATCATGAATGAGTGAAATGAGGTATAGTTCAACAGTCCGATTAAAAATCAGTCCAAAAGTCCTATTAAGACAAACAAGGCATTATGATATCAATTATGCTAAAAATCTAAGCTAGGTAAAGCAGTAAGAGATTCATGTGGAGAAACAGGTAGTGATTCATTATTCATTCTTCAAATCTACTATTCCAGTTATTACATATCACTTGAGACCAAAAATATACCTGAAATTTGAATCAAAATAAGAAGAAGGAGAAGTCAGTAGCAACAAGCAATAATCAGTAGCAATAAGCTCAGTTTAAAAACCAAAGCAACATCACAGCATCCCAGGAGTTAATTGCAGGGAAAACAGACCAGCAAACAAGCCAAAACAGACTTGAATGATCCAAAATAGGGCTTGAAATAACACTAGGACTTCTGAAACTCTACTGCTGGAATTCAGAACTTGCAATGCAAGGAAATTAAAGATCTAAAACTCTAAAATGTTCAATAAACTCTCATATTTGCAGTAGTTTTTGTTGATCTTCAGTTTCCCTCTCAAATTTTCAAATTTTAAGATTTTTTTTTTTGGTTTTTTTGGATTTGAATGTGAAATTTCAGATCTATGAATCTAAGAACTTTTGAATTTTTGAATTTTTAGACTTCTAGCTCCCCTTTCAGAGTTTTTCCCCTCAAAACTTGCCTTGCAAGGCAAGAGACTGTCCTTTTATAGGCCAAGTTAGGGCAAATTTCAGAATGTTCACTTTGCACCTTTAGTCCCTTATTAATTTTCAGTTTTTGCTTAGTTAGTCCTTTACTTATTGGCTTGTTTCCCCAAGTTGCCAGTCTTGATTCCTGAATTTCACATTAGAACCCCATCTAGAAGGTTCTATGGGGTTCTAATTCAGTTACTGCAGGATTCTAATTAAGGAATACCTACACTACCCTTGAATTCACCCTAAAATTACTAACCTAGACAAACTAAACCCCCAGCCCTGTTAACTTGGTCAAAACTGACCATAGTTAGTCAATCAAGGGCTGGAAATATTCAGCTATATCCAAACCATAAAAAAACCTAAAAATTAAACTAATCAAAATTGGAATTTAATTCTAATGAACACTGTTACTGAATTAAACAAAATCTAAGAACGAAATTAATCAACCTACTATTAATTAAAATAAAAATTAAAACTCACAGAAAATAATAAAAAACAAACACAATGAAGTTGAACAGTATGAACATAGCAATAGCAATTAAAAAATTAACACAAGAAACTAAAACTTTGGCAAAGAAAAAGATCAGTAGACGAACAAAGAAAAACAAAACAAAGAACAAAAAGAAAACAAAAAGTGAGCGAACTTACTGATTTCGATTCAATCTTGACTAATTTGAATCTTGCAGGTCACTTGGAATTATTTCGACTATAATCGTCCTTAATCATGTGTTTTCAATGAGAAAACACATGATTAAGGGCTATTATAGCCCAGAACTCAAGTTCCCTCAATTTTACAAAATTAGGGTTCTAGGCTCGATTTCGATCTAAAATTCGAGAATTTTGGGCGAGATTCGAAGGAAATTAGTTAGGGGTTTGGGAAGAGGGAGATGAGGAGAATCTGGGGTGTGAATTTGGTATAAATTAGAGGTGGTGCCACCAGACACGACGGAGCCGGCGGCCACTGTTTCGAATATTCGACAAGCTAGGGTGGATTTTGAAGAAAACGGAAGGTGGATATGGAATGGGGAGCTGAAGAGGAATCTATGGTCTAAATTTGGGAGTCATCGGAGAATCGCCACCGGTGGATGCGATTTCCGGCCGGTGGAGGGCGGCGGTGAATGGTGGTGTTACGCCAGAACTAAAGAGGGTGATATGAGACGATGGTTTGGGGTAAGGGGACCTTTCAACATTTATATACCCTAAACCTCGTTAGTTCCGGACCGTTGGATTGATGATATCCAATGGTCATAATTAAGAGATTGGGAAACAGTGTCATTTTAATAAAAAGGGGGGGGGGGGGCTGGACCGGGTTACTGTGAGATTGGGGCTGGGGGGTTCGGTCCTGGGAGGGTTCTTTTTTTTGGGTTGAAATTAACAAAAGGGCCCAAAAATGGGTGTTTATTAAGACCCCTATTTTTCAATTCTCTTTTTTTCATTTTCTCTTCGTTTTCCATTTTTTTTTCGATTTTGCAAAATAAAAAATTGAAAATAACAAAGACCTGATTTAACTCTAGAATTAAACTAATTAATTTTATGAAATTAACTAAATCCTAATTTAAAAAGAAAATTAAGTACAAATCCAAAATGACTATTTTTGTTATTTTCTCTTATTTTTGTAATGTTAATTAACTAATAGAACCAAAAATATTAAAATGGGGTCCTAAATGCAAATGCACCTTTTTGTATTTTTTATGAATTTAATCAATTAAAAATACACACAAAAATAATTCAAGCGAGGAAAAAAATCACGTGCTCACAAAGATCTATCAAGAAAGGATAAAAATTTCTAAGATTTCAGTTTGCTACAAATTTGTGAGGTTATGTATGTAATAATAAATTTTAATAGTCGACGTTTTTTGTGGCAAGTTTTGGTGTTAATGATATTTTTTTGATGATTTAATTGTGGAAAACATTAATATGCCATTGGAGGACCTTGAAGGTTGAAACTCATAAATTGGGTTCATTGAGTTTGTGGTTATTTTGATTCGATTCTAACAGAGTATGTTCGAAATGTTAGTTGAAGGAAGTGACTATATTCTGAGTCAATTTGGAGGAAATTTTAAAGTAGATTTTTAAATTTTGGGTATTGAGTTGAACTAGCAAAGAAGGCAGATTTGTATTGTATACTAAAATAGTATATTGTTTACTCTATTGGTATACAATAACTTTTTTTCGATAAACTATCATTTTCATTCATCAAAAAA
>MU734952.1:26006-38329 GCA_026770625.1 Nicotiana glauca
CCAAAAAGAGAGAATATTAATGTGATAGAATGTAGCTTAAAAGTGAGACAAGATGAGCCCACAAAGGTCTCTTAAAACTATTTATAGAGGGACCGATTTCGGGACAGAAAATGGACAAGTTTGCCCTTTCAGGTCACGTCTGCGACCGCAGACTTGTCGCATAACAGGTATGCGGTCCGTATTTTGAACAGCCTCTTCGCAGATCCAAAACCTTAGTTGTCAGGCCTTTATCGTAGTTCCATTCTGCGGTCTGCATTTGAGTTATGCGACCGCAGATTGCATCGCATCTTTGACCCTGAGTTTTCTTCTTGTTCATTCTGCGGCACATCTGTGGTCCGCATGTTGATTCTGCGATCGCAGATTGTGCCGCATTCTTCACATGGTTTTTAGCTCCAGAATCTGTAATGTTTTGCGATTTGAGATACGATTCTGGGGTCCGCATGTGTGATCTGCGACCGCAGAATGGGACGCAGATTTGCACTTGTGCAATATTATGCTCTTTTCTTCTCTTTTTGCTTCCATTTTCACATCCTTGGTCTTCCCTTCCTCTTGTGCTGTAAGAACAACAAATCTACATGAGTATCAGTTATAATTGCATTAAAACAAGCAAGAATCTAAGCAATTAGTATTGAAATGTGCCAAAATTCTCCGGCACATCAGTCATGTCCCATGAATTTGGGGCGTGACACGCAGATGCGGAGTGGGGACCGCATCTGCGGAGTCGCAGATGTGACTTTTTGACCGCAGCTACGGGATTTGAGACATTAATGGAATTCCTCATATGTGGAGGGTTTGACCGTAGAAGCGGTTAATGGACCGCAGATGCGGTATCGACTGCGCAGAAGGGTTTTAAAACATTTTTGTTTCGCAAGGTTAAGTCATTTTCCACCATTGTTGAGCATTGTGAGAGCTTTTTGGGAGGAATTGAAAAGGGATTCGAAGAGGAGTGATTGGAGGTAAGTCCTATGAACTAAAACCACGATTATTATGTGAAATTAACCTTGAAATTCATGGAAACTTGGCTAAAATGGGAAGAACTAGGGCTTGAGTTTTTGAAATTTTAAAATTGGGATTTGAAGGGCCATTTGAGCTCGGATTTGAGAGTTCTTGATATGTATAGACTCATGGCGAGATAAGGAACCTATTGATGTGAAAATTTCTGAGATTCAAGAAGTGGGCACGGGGCTCGAGTTTTGCTAATTTCGAGATTTTTGGTATCTTTCGATTGTTTTCGATTGGGTATTGTTTCATCAGATAATTGTGAAATATTCGTTGTGGTTTTGATCAAATTCGATGTGAGAGGAGGTCGATTTGAGAGGCAAGGGCATAGCGAGCTAGAGTTTTGCTGGCTTGAGGTGAGTAATGATTATAAATGATGTCCTAGGGGTTTGAAACTCCGGATTTGCACCACGTAGTGGTATGTTGAGGTGAGACACATGTTGTATGATGAGCGTGGGGTCCGTTACCACTGGGGATTGGGACTTGGTCCATCCCGATTGATGATTCTACTGTATTTTGACTGAGATTTAATTATTATCATTATGATTTGGGCTAGTTGCCATGTTTGGGGCCTTGTGCCGACCTGTAGAACCCTTAGGGGAATTTTTACTGATTGACCTCACTTTACTTGTTAAAATCCTACCCTCAGTCATGTTTCTAACTGTTTAATTCAATATGAACTGGCTTTCGAAATTGCTAATCCAAAATGAAGGTAATATATGGGCTGAGATCCCTATCTTATATATGTATGCCCGAGAGGTTGTGATTATATTGACTGAGAGGGATGGAGAACCCAATAGTGAGGATGTTTTATATGTTATGGATCGGGCTGCACGCCACAACAGTATATTTATATGGATCGGGCTGCACGCTGCAGTAGTATATTTATATGGATCGGGCTCCACGCTGCAGCAAATGAATAATTTTATATATATATATATATATATATATATATATGGATCGGGCTGCGCGCCGCAGCAATATAGCACTTGGGTTGTAGGAGCCCCTCCGGAGTCTGTACACCCCCAGTGAGCACAGTCGACTATTATCATGGATGGCGATGTGCGCCACAGCGATATATGGATCGGGCTGCACGCCGTAGCGGTATAATTAAGATTTTGGTTGTTGTGAAAAGTATATGAGTTGAGTACTGGTTTTTAAAGAATTTTACCTGACTTCTTCATTATTTGTTGTTTAAATGTTCTTACTGGTTTGATATAGAACTGCATAGTGTTTTTACGAGATTTCATTCCGTCAGTCATTATTTATTATTATTACTCGCTGGGTCGGAGTACTCACATTACTCACTGCACCGTGTGTGCAGATCCAGGTGTTCCTGAGGCGTAGTTCGAGCTATTCTGCAGTTCATATTTCACCGGAGCTATCGAGGTAGCTGCATGGCATCCGGAGACCCGATTTCTCCCTCTATCTTTCTTTATCTTTCCTCATTTTTAGACTGTTCTTGTATTAGACTATTGAACTCATGTACTAGAGTCTTTTGACTCGTGACACCGGATCGGTGGCCTTTTGTAGAGATTATTATTATGGTTTCAGCACATTTCGTCTTTATTTCAGACTTCTATTTACATCAGTTTGGTAATTAAATCCTGTTAATCGGTATTCAATTTTTAATAAAAAGGGATTGAGTGTTGAATTGGCCGGGCTTGCCTATCATGGTGTTGGGCGCCATCACGACTGGGGTTGGGGTCGTGACATGAAGTTTATCATGTTTAGTTCTGGACTCAAGGATACTTTTCCTCTCGATATAGTTTTGTTCTGTAATATTTGTCAGCTTCTGAGACCTGTCTTCTTCACCCATTACCATCTGTGTTTTGGGAAGTCATCTAGGTGGATTGGCCTATTGTAGTAATTTGGCCATGTTGTGCCTTCTCAAATGAAATATTGCCTAGAGATGTGCTAGGTCCAACATCCTTCAAAAGGATGTTATTTGTTTCTGTGCTTGTGATTATCTCTTGGCTATGTCCTCGCTTCTTCCATACTTGTGTAACCTTCTTTGCTACATCTTTCTTACGGTTTTGATTGCCTTGTTGTCTTTCCACTCAATTTTGAGTTATGCATTTGTGTCCAATAACCTGACATTGTTCACAAAACTCAAGTTTACAATCATATGTGATCCCCTATTGGAACTTCTTTCCATTTGGATCTTTAACTTCAATTCGAATGGGCAACCTATTTGTAACATTTACCTCAATCAACATCCATGCATAAGAAATCCTAGTTTGTTTAGTAGTGCATTTATCAGCAAAAATAGGATTTCCAATCGCACTAGCAATTCTACTCAATGAGTTTATTCCATAACAGTTCAGGTAGCTTTGGAAATCTAACCCACAATGGAATTTCAGTAGGAAATTCTTCATTGAAGTCGAAATCAGGAGACCACGCCTTCAATATAATGGGTCTACTACCAATAGAGTAATCGCCAGCATGATGAATCTCATTCAAATCCTCAATAGATTAAAATTTGATCACATATAGTATCCTTTTTCATGTAAGTAAATATCTGGTTCAACAACCTTCCAATTTCTATTAACATATCTTTCATTGAATTATTGTCACGACCCTAAACCGAACCCGGTCGTGATGGCGCCTATCGTGAAACAAGGCCAGCCGACACAAACCCCCAAACCAACTAAGCAGTTATAATAATTTATTTTAAGTCATTAATAAGCTATAAATCCCAAGATGAAGAGTAGAATATAATAGTACGGAACCAAACACAGCCCCACATCGGCGTATCACTAGTCATGAGCATCTAAACATCCATCTAAGAGTTTGGAAAAGCACTACACTATCTATTACAGAATCTAGTACAAGGGAAAAGTAAAGATAGGAGGGAGAAGCACTGGGCTGCAAATGCCGAGCAGCTACCTAGTGAACTCCGAATAGCCTGCTGGAAGCAATCAGCCCTCGCTAGCGTGACCCGAGACTCCTGGATCTGCACACAGGGTGTAGGGAGTAATGTGAGTATGCCAACTCAGTAAGTAATAAAATTAAAGGCATTTGAGCGATAAGAAAACACGTAAAACACAGCAAAATGCTACAACGAGGCAGTACAAAACCAATACAACGCAACAAAGCTATGAAAACTTGAAAAACAACACCTTAGTTCAGTGAAAACCTCTTTAAAACATCTTTTAATAGTTCAAACGAGTGAATGAAAATAGAGAGAAAATATAGATACATAAATCAGCCCCTCGGGCAAAATCAACAGAATCAGCCCCTCGGGTTATCTCACAATCACTCGTATCAGCCCCTCGGGCAATAACATGGAACATCATCAGCCCCTTGGGCTATATCACATATCATACTGGGTACCCGCGCTCACTGGGGGTGTACCGACTCCGGGAGGGGCTCCTTACGGCCCAAGCGCATTAACAAGCCATCTCGTGGCATAATCAAATAGGCTATCGGCCTCATATCAAGCCACCTCGTGGCGTACAACTTAAGCTCTCGGCTTCTAAATCATGAACCAGCACAATACCGTTGCCGTGCGCAGCCAGATCCCATAATAACCTCACAACACAGGCTCTCGACCCTACTCGGTCAGATATCTCTAAAAGCCACTCGGGCATAGTAAAGTATGATGCTCAGCCCAAAATATCATTTAAGATGTCAAAACAGACTAAACATGGCTGAGTTATGAAAATAATATCATATAGCATGACTGAGTACAAATATAAAGTCAAGATAGTGAGGAATAGTAGTAAAAATTCCCTAATGGTCCAAAATAGTTGGCACGAGGCCTAAATATGGCATTCAGCCCTAAACATGATGATATCAAATAGTTTCAATCAAATACGCAGTTAAACAGTCATACGAGATGGACTAAATCACAATCCCCAATGGTGCACGACCCCACGCTTATTATCTAGCATGTGCGTCACCTCATAATAGCACAACGATGTGAAATCCGAGGTTTCATACCCTTAGGACAGCATTTACAATCATTACTTACCTCTATCCGGTCCAAACTCTAGCCCGCGATGCCTTTGCCTCTCGAATCGGCCTCAACTCGCATCAAATCTAACTAAAATCAGAATCATGACGTCAAAATATGCTAAAGGAACGACATCCATACGAAAATAATCAAATTACGATACAAATCCCAAAATTAACCAAACCCGACCCCCGAGCCCGTGTCTCGGAATCCAATAAAAATTACATCAATAAACTCCTTATCCTCCTACGAGTTCATGCATATCAATCCGACCCCAAATGACCCCTCAAATCCTTAATCAAAGGTCTCCTATCTCAAGACCTAGTTTCTTCAACATTTAACCACAAATTTTCATAACTTTCCAGCCTAATCAATAAAATAACACCATTGGAACGCGTTTTATGATCAAAAATCTTACCTCAATGAAGTTCCCTCTGATTCCTTCTCCAAAATCCCCCAAAAATCTCCAAAATCAATTTAAAATGGTGAAGAAAGGCTGAAAATTGCGAAGGAGGGTTTATATACTTTCTGGCCCACGGTTTTTGGACCTGCGGCCCAATTCCGCTTCTGCGGTCAGGAGCACCGCATCTACGATTTTCTCTTAAAACCTCAACTCTGCACCTGCGATCGAACACCCGCACCTGCGATATCGCAGGTGCGCTCAAACAGCCGCTTCTGCAGTTCCAGCTCCCATGGCCATTTCTGCGTCTGCGACCCACTGGTCGCTTCTACGAGCCCGCATCTGCGGTCCCCTAGCCACAGGTGCAGTTATGACAGCAATAGGAAATCTTCAGCTGCCAAACCCAACTCAAAATCTTCCATCAACCATCCTAAATCACCCCGAGGCCCTCCTGACCACAACCAAAACCACAAATAAGTCATAAACCACTATCCAAACTTATACCAATCTTCAAAACACCTCAAACAACATTGAATCAACCAAATAACATCGGATTCAAGCCTAAGGTTCCAAAAATCATCTGAATTCCGCTTTGAACAAAAAGTCTATAAAACCACGTTCGAATGAACTAAAATTGTGCACACACATCCCGAATGACACAACGGCCTACTGCAACTTCCGAAAATTCCATTCCGACCCCTATATCAAAATCTCACCTATCAACCGGAAAATGCCAAAATTCCAGTTTTGCCAATTCAAGCCTAAATCTACTACGGACCTCCAAAACACGTTCCGATCACACTCTCAAGTCTCAAATCACCTCCAGAAACTATCTAAACCATCGGAACTCACATACAACCCTTTTTCACATAAGTCAACATCCGGTTGACTTTTCCAACTTAAGCTCACTCAAAAGAGACTAAGTATCTCAAACCTTACCAAAACCTCTCTGAACCCGAGCCAACCAATCAGATAATACATAATACAGCTGTATAAGGCAATAAGAAGCAGAAATGGGGGAAACGGAGCGGTAATTCATAAAACGACCAGCCGGATCGTTACATCCTCTCCATCTTAAACAAACATTCAACCTCGAACGAGTCAAGAAACATACCTGAAGCCTCAAATAGGTGAGGATATTAGCTTCGCATCTCCCGCTCAGTCTCCCAGGTAGCCTCTTCCATAGGCCGACCTCTCCACTGCACTTTCACTGAAGGTATATCCTTTGACCTCAACTTTCGAACCTGACACTCCAAAATAGCTACTGATTCCACATCATAAGTCAAATCATTATCATATTGAACCATGCTGAAGTCCAAAACATGAGACGGATCGCCAATTTCTAGAGCATAGAAACATGAAATACCGGATGCACACTCGACAAGCTGGGTGGCAAAGCAAGCTCATAAGCCACCTCCCCAATCCTCCGAAGCACCTCAAAAGACCCAATGAATCGAGGAATAAATTTACCTTTTTTCCCAAATCTCATTACACCCTTCATGGGTGAACCCTTCAATAGAACCTTCTTACCAACCATGTAGAACACATCCCGAACCTTCATGTCAACATAACTCTTATGTATTGACTGCTTTGTATGAAGCCTCTCCTGAATCACCTTCACCTTGTCTAAAGCATCCTATACCAAGTCTGTACCCAATAGCCTAGCCTCACCCGGCTCAAACCTATCGACCGAATATCTACACCGTCTCCCGTACAAAGCCTCATATGGAGAAATTTGAATACTCAACTATTACTGTTGTTATAAGAAAACTTTGCGAGTGGTAGAAACTGATCCCATGACCCTCCAAATTCAATGACACAAGCACGCAACATGTCCTCCAATATCTAAATAGTGCACTCGGACTGCCCATCCGTCTGAGGGTGAAATGTTGTGCTCAACTCAACCTGAGTACCCAACTCTCACTGCAAAGACCTCCAAAGTTGTGAAGTAAACTGAGTGCCCCTATCTGAAATGATAGAAACTGGGACACCATGTAAATGAACAATCTCACGGATATAGATCTGTGCCAACCGCTCTGAAGAATAGATAGTACACACAGGAATGAAGTATGCAAACTTGGTCAGCCGATCCACAATCACCCAAATAGCATCGAACTTCTTCAAAGTCCGTGGGAGCCCAACTACAAACCCCATGGTAATCCTCTACCACTTCCACTCTAGAATATCCATCTGCTGAAGCAAGCCACCCTGTCTCTGATGCTCATATTTCACCTGTGATAATTGAGACACCGAGCTACAAATCCTACAATGTTCTTCTTCATCCTCCTCCACCAATAATGTTGTCTCAGATCCTGATACATCTTCAGGGCACCCAAAATGAATGGATTATCACGAGGTATGGGCCTCCTCCAGAATCAACTCCCGAAGCCCATCCACATTTGGCACACAAATCCGGTCCTACATCCTCAACACCCCATCATCACCAATGGCCATATCTCTGGCATCGTCGTGCTGAACTCTACCCTTAAGGACAAGCAAATGAGGATCATCATACTAGCGCTCTCTGATGCGATCAAATAAGGAAGACCGAGAAATCACACAAGCCAATACCCGACTGGGCTCTGAAATATCCAACCTCATGAACCAATTGTACAAGGCCTGAACATCAACTGCAAGAGGTCTCTCCTCAACTAGAATATATGCCGAACTCCCCATACTCATCGCCTTCCTACTCAAGGCATCGACCACCACATTGGCCTTCCCCGGATGGTACAAAATAGTCATATCATAGTCCTTTAGCAACTCAAACCATCTCCACTGTCTCAAATTGATATCCTTCTGCTTGAACAAGTGCTGGAGGCTACGATCATCAGTAAACACCTCACAAGACACACCATACAAATAATGCCTCCAAATCTTCAACGCGTGAACAATGGCAGCCAACTCCAAATCATGAACATGGTAGTTCTTCTCATGGGGCTTCAACTGACAAGAAGCATAAGCAATAACCCTACCCTCCTGCATCAATACACACCCAATACCAACTCTCGAAGTATCACAATACACGGCATATGAACCTGAAGCTGATGGAAAAACTAACACTGGAGTTGTGGTCAAGGCAATTTTGAGCTTCTGAAAACTCTTCTCACACTCATCCGACCATATGAATGGAGCACCCTTTTGAGTTAACTTGGTCAAGGGCGATGTTATAGAAGAAATCCCTGAACAAACCAACGATAGAACCCGCCAAACCAAGAAAGCTGCGAATCTCTGTGGCTGAGGACGGTCTGGGCCAACTTTGAACTGCCTCTATCTTCTTCGGATCAACCTGAATACCCTCGCTAGACACTTTGTTCCCGAAGAAAGCCACTGAACCCAGCCAAAACTCACACTTGGAGAACATTGCATAAAGTTTCTCATCCTTCAATCTCTATAACACAACACTCAAATGCACTGCGTGCTCCTCCTAACTACGCAAATACACCAGAATATCATCAATGAAAACTATGACAAACGAGTCAAGATAAGGCTAAAACACGATGTTCATCAAATGCATGAACATTGCTGGGGCATTGGTCAGCCCAAAAGACATCACCAAGAACTCAAAATGACCATATCAGGTCCTGAAAGCTGTCTTAAGAATATCTAAGCCCCTGATCTTTAACTAGTGATAACCCCAACGGAGATTAATCTTGGAAAACACTCTCTCTCCCTGAAGCTGGTCAAACAAATCATTGATACGAGGCAAAGGATGCTTGTTCTTGATTGTTACTTTGTTCAACTGCCTGTAATCAATGCACATCCTCATCGTGCGATCCTTCTTCTTCACAAATAGGACAGGCGCACCCCAAGGCGACACACTAGGCCGAATAAACCCTTTATCAAGGAGTTCCAGAAGCTGCTCCTTCAACTCCTTCAACTCTGCTGGTGCCATACAATACGATGGAATAGAACTGGGCTAAGTGCCCGGCACCAGATCAATACCAAAATTAATATCCATGTCCGGTGCCATGCCCGGCAGATTTGCAAGAAATACATCGGGAAAATCCCTCATAACAGGAACAGAATCAATACTATGAGTCTCTGCACCGACATCCCTCACAAAGTCTAAGTAATAAAGACAACCCTTCCCAACCATACACTGGTCCATCAAGAATTATATTACCCTACTGGAACATAATTAGTCGAATCTCGCCACTCAATCTGCGGCATACCCAGCATAGCCAATGTCACTATCTTAGCATGACAGTCCAAAATAGCACGATGCGGAGATAGCCAATCTATGCCTAATATAACATCGAAGTCTACCATACATAACAACAAAAGATCCACTCAGGTCTCCAGACCCCCAATAGTCACCACACATGATCGGTACACACGGTATACAACAACAGTATCATCCACAAGAGTAGATGCACGAATAGATGAAACAAGAGACTCACGGGGCGTATCCAAATAACGAGCAAAGTATGATGACACATAAGAATAAGTGGAACCGGGATCAAATAATACAGAGGCATCTCTGTGGCAAACTGACACAATACATGTGATCACAACATCTGAAGCAATAGCATCGGTTATAGCTAGGAGTGCATAGAAACGGGCCTGACCGCCACCTGATAGACCTCCCCCTCTAGGGTGACCCTAGATGACTAACCTCCACCCCTAGCTAGATGGGTGGGTAGTGGCGAAGTAACTGGCATTGAAGCCGATGGCTGACCCCTCTACTGAGATGAACCCCTAAGACGATAAGGACATTACCTCCACATATGACCCAACTCTCCACACTTATATCAACTCTTGGGTGCTGGAGACGGGGACTAAAGGGAACCCCTAGCACCAGAATGATTAGCAGATTCACCTGGCATAGAAGAGCCCAGAACTAACGGAGCACGAGATGAACTTTAGGATGGAAGGGCATTGAGTGATTACTGGCCCTGATGAGAGCTGTGAGAACCATGACCCGATGATGCCCCATGATAACCTGGGTGAGCTGACTGATCAAGACTGAATGGACGGCCTTTATGTCGACGCCCCTGTTTTTCTAAGGCGGAGAGCAGGTTTCGACATTATAAATGAAATGACTCTTCTATTCCCTTTTTGGGGAATTGGGTTATGGATTTTAGAGAGTCGCCACCTAATGATTATAGTGCATTAGGACACTTTAAAAGAAAAGAAGAAAATTTTGAAAGAAAAATAGAGTTCGGGTAAGGGCTTGAGATTATCTCGAGGGGAAGGTGTTAGGCACCCCTCAAGATCCACTAGTGTGGTTCCCGGCCATGCTTAATTGTGACTTTAAGAAGAATAGGAATAAACAAGCAAAGTTTGCACATAGGAAGTATAAACAAGTTGAAAATTTTGAAAGAAGAAGGACACAAGTTATTTTGAAAAGAGGAAGCTTAGTTGAAGGAAAACATTAATCTAAGACAAAACATCAATAATAAAGAAGGAGAAAGGGGGTCCTAGGTTCAAATACAATATGGATCACATCGGTACAATACCCAGCAAATACTCCTCAAAGAGGGGTCGCACGAGATATTAGCACACCGGTCATCATATCCATATTCTACCCTTCCCACCCCGTTAAGGTATTTAAACGCGATTAATCTCGTTTTACTTATTTCATGCTAGTACCCGTCCCAACATATCAGTCCTGCGGTATTAGGACTTCTAATCCTAAAAGGGGAAGAAAGGGATGGGGGCTTTGCATGGATTTTCAAAGGATAAAAGTCTAATTCTTCATTCAAAACAAATACCAAGTAGGGGAAGAACAAGAAGACAAACCAAGGCTCAAACAAACCCATTTAAACAGATAACATATAGTTTAGCGTGCCTTTCACATACTGGTTTGGTCTTTAAATTAAAACTTAAGCGGCTGACGGACTAGTTTAACACATAGAATCAGATAAAAGTCTGCATTAGGCAACCCGGATCCAATTGTCAGATAATGAAGTATTTTAAACAAGTTATTCAGAAAGCACTGATTTCAAACAAGAGCCTAATGCAGAAGAGTTAAAACAGAAAGTTGAAAGTTGCAGAAGTTCGGAAATGACTTTTAAATCAGCATATTTGTTTGAGTGAAAATATAGTAGACTTGTGAAAAGGAGTTTTGAAAGTGAAAATACCTTAAAAGAAAGAGTGATTTAGAAGACTGTTTTGAAAGATAGATTCAAGAGATGAATAGAATTTAGGTAGAAGACCTAAAGGAATTGTTTCAGAAGAAAGACGCAAGTTTGAAAAGTTTAAGAGCATTGCAGATTTATAGAATTTTAAAAGCATTACAGGTTTATAAGAGTTTCACTAAAAACGCTACGTTAAAGGCCAATTGATAGGTTGTTGTTGCTTAAAACTGAATCAAGCGAGTTTGAGACGAACCCCTATAGGCATGATATCTATAGCTGATTTTAAGCATTGTTATTAACTGGTGAAAGAGTGATTGTTTGACTACCCTATAATTTGCCTAACGCATATGCACTTCCTATAGACATAGTTTCTATATGGAACTGATTTACAATGAATATTAAGTCCTATAGGCAGGATTTCTAATGATGTACAAGATGATTAAACGCTGGTCCTATAGACATGGTATCTAAGCGACTTATTTAAACATTAAACTATAGGCATGATATCTAAGTGATTAATAACATTAACCTATAGGCATGGTATCTAAGTGACTGAATTACAACATTAAACCTATAGGCATGGTATCTAGGTGATAAAAATTAAAAATCCTAAGGCATGATATTTACCCTTTAGTGATGCAAAAAGTAAACCCCTCCCACACCTTTTTTACTATATCTCCCCGAGTTCTTTTACAAAGTTATTATTACAGAGCCAAAAGTAAAAAAAAATACATCATAGCCCACAGCTAGATCAAAACTGCCGAATGCAATCTCAATATCCAATACATGTGTTTTACCAAATTCGGGTTCCAGATTCCAGGGCCTTCTCTTATTCAGAGTGTTTCAAAGTTCCAAGGAGCTTCAAGAGCCCAGGCAATGCTTA
>MU734955.1:13024-26590 GCA_026770625.1 Nicotiana glauca
TCTTCAATTCTCTGCAAACTAATCATTTTAGCGTTGGTTGGACTATCTCATTTCTCAGTTTGGCGGAAGGCATGGTGGTAACAACATTTTCGTGATCTTCTTTGGCCGGTTTAGACTGCGAAATTACTGAAAATTTTCAGGGGTGAGAAGTAATAGGTTCTCAAGGAGGTCTATTAATTTTGATTTGACGAGTGCCACCGAGATGCCATTTTTTCTGGTGGAAATTTTGTGGGAGTGGTTTTGATATTTTTTTTTAGAAGATATGATAGCTTATTTGGACTAATTTCTAGATTGAGGTTTGGAAGATATTGTCACGACCCAAACCCCGCACTGGTCGTGATGGAGCCTCTCATGAAGACAAGGCCAACTAACCAACCTAACTTGTCAATTTCAAAAATAGTTAAGCATGAATGAACCGTAAAAAAACATGACTTACTAATATTAGTTAACGAAATTACAACCCAACACATCCCTAATCGGGTTGTCACAAGTCATGAGCATCTATAAGAATGTAATTCCACTTTACAAGTCTAGAAATATGCTGAATAGGAATAATAAATAATATATAAAGACAGTGGTGCTGCGAACCCTGGCAGTCACCTCGCTAAACCTCTACAACTCTGCCTCCACGCAGCCAAAACCTGTTACCGGATGAATAAATACCTGCAATTGCACGCGAGGTGCAGGGAGTAAAGTGAGTACTCCAACTCAGTGAGTAATAAAGGTAAATAATAACTGAGCAGTAAGAAATCACGTAAAGCAAACCATCATGCTGTATAGAAGCCGGGTACAATCCTTTGAGAAAATAGTAAGGCTGTGAAATCTTTGAAAATATATTGGCTCAATTTAAAGGTCTTTTGAAAATGATCTTTTCAACAGTTACGAAAATGGTTTCAAAACAGTTAGTGCTAATAAGCATAGAAAAATCCGAGCCCTCGAGCATAAATACCACAGTATAACAGGTAAAGAGGCAAATAAATATGCGAGATGAGCACATAAAAGTTCGCCCCTCGGGCAATATCTCAAAATAATACTAGCCCCTCGGGCTCACTCTCAGCCCCTCGGGCAATATCTCAAAACAGTACCAGCCCCTCGGGCTCAATCTCAGCCCCTCGAGCTCTCTCTCTCAGAATAATATCATATAGTAACCGCTGCGGCATGCAGCCTAGTCCATATATCGCTGCGACGTTTAGCCCGATCCAAAATCTCATCGACGGCGCTCACTGGGGGTGTGCAGACTTCGGGAGGGTCCCCTTACGGCCCAAGTGCACTATCAAGCCACCCTATGGCGTATAAAACAAGGCCTGAAAGCCTTCTCACATCACACTCGAGGCCTGAAAGCCTCCTCACAACACACTCGAGGTCTGAAAGCCTCCTGTGATGACCCGGCCCGTCGTCACGTGAGTTACCGCCCTGTTTCCCCTATATTAGGTTGTTCTATATTTCAATATCAGCATTTGAGTTGATCGGATAGAATTGAATTGGTTTTAGTTGGAAATGAGGCACTTAGCCTCTTATAAGGAAGCTTGTTTTGGAAAAGTCATCTGGAAGTTGACTATATAGTAGAAGGCTCGGATGTGAGTTTCGGTGATTTGGTTAGCTTCGAGGGATTATTTGTGACTTAGGAGTGCGATCAAAATTGAGTTTGGAGGCTCGGTGTAGAATTAGGATTGAATTGGCGAAGTTAGAATTTTGGCGAATTCCGGTTGATGGGTGAGAATTTGATCCGAGGGTCGGAATGGAATTCCGAGAGTTGCTGTAGCTTCGTTGGGTGATTTTAGATATGTGTGCAAATTTTCAGGTTATTCGGACATCGTTTGGTCGGGGTTTTGATCGAATGTGCAATTCGGAAGTTTTTAAGAAACTTAGGCTTGAATCCGATGTGAATTGACGATTTTAGTATTGTTTGATGTGTTTGGATGATTGGAACAAGTTTGTATGATGTTTTGGGATGTGTTGGCGCCTTTGGTTGAGGTCCCGGGGGCCTTGGGATGATTTCGGATGGCTAAACGGAGGTTTTGAACCTTGAAATGTTGCAGAAAATTGCCCAGCTGTTGCAGACCAAAATTGGTCTTCGCGTAGCAGCCTTAAGAACGCGTTCGCGATGAGGAACTTTGCAGACCATCGCATTCACGAGAGCTACTTTGCGTTCGCGTAGAAGGGGGCCTGGGGCCCTGCCTGTTTTGTTCATTGCGTTCGCGACACCTGGGTTCGCGTTCGCATAAGTAGAAGGTCAGAGGCATCGCGATCGCGGTTGGTTGAACGCATTCTCGTAAGAGGAAGAGCTGGATCATCACGTTCGCGGGCTTGGAGCCGCGTTCGCATAGAGGTAATTGTGGTCAACGGAATTTTTTTCATTGGGAACGCGGGGGTGTTGACCGCGTTCGCGTAGGGTAAAAGGGTCACCTGGGCAGAATGTTTTAAGGACATTTCATCCGTGACTTGGGTTCATTTTCCACCATTTTTTAGCAAGCTTTGAGAGCTTTGAGGCGAGTTCGAAAAGGGATTCAAGGAGAAATGATTGGAGGTAAGTCCCATGGCCTAGAAACGTCATCTAATTATGATTTTAACCTTTAAATTCATGGAAATTGGTTAAAAAGTGAAGAACTAGGGCTTGAGTTTTGATAATTCAAATTGGAATTTCATAGGTCATTTGAGCTCGAATTTGGGAGTTCTTGGTATGTACGGACTCGTGGCAAGACGAGGAATCCGGTAATGTGAGTTTTGTAGTTTTTCAAGAAGCGGGCCCGGGGCTCGGGTTTTCCTAGTTTCGAGATTTTTGCTATATTTCGATTGTTTTCGATTGGGTGTTATCCCATTGGTATATTGTGATGTATTCGCTATGTTTTTGGTTAGATTCGACAGCGTAGATGTCAATTTGAGGGGCAAGGGCTTAGCGAGCGAGGAATTTCACCGGTTCGAGGTGAGTAATACTTGTAAATGATATCCTAAGGGTTTGAAACCCCGGATTTGCACATCGTAGTGCTGTATTGAGGTGACTTGCACGCCGGATATTAGCGTGGGGTAGAGAACCATTAGGGATTGTGACTTGATCCGTCCCGGTTGTTGATTTTTACTGTGTAGTTGACTGAAACTACTTGTTATCATCATAGTTTGGACTGATTGCTATGTTTGGGCTTCGTGCCAACTATGTGAATCCTTCGGGGATTGAGATTTCTATTTTAGCATATCTTGCATATCATTTGGCTTCAGTCCAAGGTTCTAAATACTGTTTTGTAGCCTTAGCCATATTTCTAAGTTTTGAAAACTCAAGTGATACTTTAAATACTATTTCGGGCTGAGAATTACTGTTTTATAAATGCCCAAGGGGTTTATAATGTTTTTCTGGACTGTGCATGGATCGGGTTGCGCACCGCAATAGTGATGTGAAACAGTGGTAACAATAACACTGTATGATATAAATTGGTCAGGTAACATTGGTTGGCTGGTCAGGTCACATTGGCTGACCGGTCAGGTAACATTGACTGACCAGTATATTGCGCTTGGGCTGTAGGAGCCCCTCCGGAGTCTGCACACCCACAGTGAGCGTGGGCATCCACTTGGCCAGGTAACAATGACTGGCCAGGATTTTATTGAAGCCACGAGATGGCTTGACATTGCGCTTGGGTCGTAAGGGGCCCCTCCCGGAGTCTGTACACACCCCCAGTGAGCGCCGTCGATGATAAATTAATGGAGCGGGCTGCACGCCGCAGCGGGTACTAGAGTGTGCCGTCATATGCATTGCATTATACTCATGCATTTGTTCTTATTTTGTAATGTTGTCATGACATTGACCACTCATATCATTGGCATCCATGCTACTTCTTGCATTGTTTACCAGACACCCTGGTGTTATTTGTTAATGGAGTGTTGTGCCCGAGTGGCTGGTGTTGTACTTTGTAAGTTGGGAGTGAGCCCGAGAGTGTGATGTTGTACTTTGTAAGTTGATATTGAGCCCAAGGGGAAGATTTCTGAGTATTTCTACTTGTTGAAATTATTTCGCAACTGTTGAAAAGATCATTTTCAAAAAGAGGTTTTAAACTGAGCCAAGATATTTCTAAAGATTTCACAGTTTTCACTGATTTTCTCAATTGAAGGGTTTCTCTCTGCTTCTATACAATATAACGATATGTTTACGTGATTTCTTACCGCTCAGTTATTATTTACTCTTATTACCACTGAGTTGGAAGTACTCACTTTACTCCCTGCACCTCGCGTGCAGTTGCAGGTATTGTTCACCCGGTAGCGGGTTATTAGCTGATTGAAGATATACTAATATAGCTGAGCAAGGGGACCGCCAGCGTCCGTGGCACCACACTTCATCTTTAAATTTCCAGATTTTATTTAGTATATATAATATTGGCCCTATAGTAGTGTTCCTACTTCTTAGATGCTCGTGACTTGTGACACTCCGGTCGGGTTGTGTGGGGTTGTAGTCCTGATTATTATTGCTGTTAAGTTGTATCATTTTACTCATTTATGTTTAAATAATTTTAAAAGGAAGTGAATTGGGTTAGTTGGCTGGCCTTGTCTTCACGAGAGTCGCCATCACGACCAGTGTGCGTTTTGGTCGTGACATCTCCTCACATCACTCAACATATTCTCACATATGGCCCCCGGCCTCACTCAGTCCAGAAAACATCATAAGCCCCTCGGGCATCGATAAAATAGTAGTGCTCAGCCCAAACAACAGTGGAAATATCATTTACGTCTCAAAGTTCAATTAAAAACGGCTGAGTTGTAAAACAGTATAATCAGCAGGACTGAGTTCAAGTAGTATGACAAATAGTAATGAAACAATGATAAAATCCCCGAAGGGTTCAAATAATTGGCACGAAGCCCAACTTTGGCAATCAGCCCAAATCATGATAATATCGAATAAGTTTCAGTCAAATACACGGTAAAATCATCAATCGGGACAGACCAAGTCACAATCTCCAATGGTGCTCTACCCCACGCTCGCTATCCGGCGTGCAAGTCACCTTAATATAGCACTATGGTGTGCAAATCTGGGGTTTCAAACCCTCAGGATATCATTTACAATCATTACTCTCCTCGAATCGGCAAAATCTCTAGCTCGCGATGCCTTTGCCCCTCAACCCGGCCTCCACGCGCGTCGAATCTATCCAAAACCACAACGAATACATTACAATAGGCTAAGGGAACATAACCCAATCGAAAAGACTCGAAAATATCAAAATTCACGAAATTGGCAAAACCTGAGCTCTGGGCCCACTTCTAGAAAAATAAAAAAATTAACACCACTGGATTTCTTATCTCGCCACAATTCTATACATATAAAAATTACCAAAATCGGAGTCCATTTGGCCCCTCAAATTCCACTTTGAAATACCAAGTTTCCAAGCCCTAGCTTTACCCTCTTTTGATGAATTTCCACAAATTTTCATGTTAATTCTGCCATTAAATTATGTATTTAGGCCAAAGAACTCACCTCCAATCACACCTAGTCAAAATCCCCTTCAATTTCTGTCCAAGAGTTCTCAAGGTCGATCAAAAATGGTGGAAATGAACTTAAGCTCGCGGAACAAAATGAGCTTTAAAACCCTTCTCTGAACAATGATTTTCGCATCTGCGGTTCCCTTCCCGCATTTACGGCTACCGCTTCTGCTTTTATACCTCTGCTTCTACGGATCTTCATTAAGTCCACGACCGCTTCTGCGGTCATTTCTCCGCATTTGTGGATCCTGCTTCTGCGGATACCTGTCCGCTTCTGCAGAAATACCAAGGCCACGCAAATTCGCTTCTGCGACTCATCTACTGCATCTGCGGCATCGCAGATGCGACCCCAAGCCCGCACTTGTGGAAACAGCAAACCATACAAGAACTCGCGCCTGCGACCTTCCTTCCGCACCTACGCAACCGCATCTACGGTTCCTTTTCCGTAGATGCGAAAATACCAGAAACCAGATACACAACAATCTCATAAGTCCAAAATTCATCCCGATGGCCATCCGAAATCACCCCGAGGCCCCCGGGACCTCAACCAAAAGTGTCAACCCATTCTAAATCGTCATTCAAACTTTCTCCAATCATCAAAACACCACAAATAACACCAAACCCCTCAAATTACATCAGATTCAGGCCTAAGTTTTTTAAAACTTTCGAAATATGCATTTGATCAAAAATCCGACCAAAACACCTCCAAATGACCTAAAATTTTGTACACACATCCAAAATCACCTAACTAAGTTGCATCAACTCTCGGAATTCCATTCCGACCCTCGGATCAAAATCTCACCCCTCAACCGGAATTCGCCAAAATACTAACTTCGCCAATTCAAGCCTAATTCTACACCGGACCTCCAAAATCAATTCCGATCACACTTTTAACTCACAAATCATCCCCCAAAGCTAATCGAATTGTCAGAATTCACATCCAAGCCCTCTAGATCAAAAGTCAATATCTGGTTGACTTTTCCAAAACAAGCCTTCCTTTAAGAGACTAAGTGTCTCATTTCCATCTAAAATCAATCCAATTCAATCCATTCACCCAAGACTCCTATAATGAAACATAAGGAAGTAGAAAAATGGGAAAATGGGGCGATAACTCATGTGACGATGGGACGGGTCGTCATAGATATATACTAGGATATGAATTGATCATATTTGAGTTTTTACCATTAAAAATAGTGGTGAGGAAGGGAAGGTTTTGGTGGAGCTATGGTGAAGAAGAAAGGAAAGAGAAAAAAATTAAAAATTTGGTAAATTGATTTTAAAAGGGATGGTATCCAGATATTACAAATGTCAAATAATAAATGGTCTTAGTATCTGACGCGGTATTCATGTCAGGCAATTGAAATACACGCTCTAAGGGAGAGGTTTATAAGTATTTTTATTGAGTTGGGGTGCTAAAATAGAAAAATTAAAAGTTCGTGTATCAGATTTAAAACCGGTGCAAGTTTAAGTCACCCAAAAGCCATTAAGCCTTAAGAATATGTTTCTTTCTCAAGACATAGATAAACCTAAATATCTATAAAAATTTTAGAATAAACAAAGCCAATACTTTTATTTATTGGGAAAAAGAATAATGAGGACTTGTCTTTGGAAATGTCGGTTATGATCTGAAAGATTATTTTCTAAAATTACTACTATTTGGTTATTTATATATGTTCATTTGGATAATAAATATACTGAAAGTATAAAATAGAATTGTGTAACCAAAAAATAGAATTTCAGTCAAAGCTAGAATTTATAAGAATTCGAGTTACTGATAATCAAGAAAATGAATAAAAAGAGGTAATTCTGTATAGCAAGATGGTAATCAAGAAAAATAAGATGAATCAATATCTATTCCAATCGTATTCCGTGTCCCTACAACTGATCATATATCTCCTTTTTATAGATACCTTTGCAGATATACGTTTGGCTCAAAACATAATGAGGCTATTATGAGTAATTAAAGATATCATTACATTTAAAACATATTCTCTAACTTATTCAGCATTTAACGTCCATTAAATGCCGTATTTGTACTCTTTTCTATTGTCAGATTCATTCCTTCTGATTCCCGGATATAAACAACTTAAATAGGTACGGACGCCGAGTTATTTGTCCGATTGCTCGTGCCTCTTCTACTTTCTTTGCTCGTAGCTGTTGCACCTCATGACTCTTGGCTAATTGCGATTCATTAACCAATTCACATGTCTTGACACGTCACCTTTATATATGAATATAATTTTTTCAATACAGATAGTCCCCCTACTTTCCATTTATTCATCAGTTGAATATTTGGGAAGTGGATTTCATTAAAGGAGAATTTTTATCACCATTAATGCTCTGACGAAGACGCTTCAATTTTCACTTTCTTTTAATGCGTTTCACATGTGTCACCTTCTTATTGGTTCTACAGTTTTGCAGCACTTTCTTAGGCTTTCTTTTCGGCTTCCCTATTCACGAAGTGTCAGTTATCATTATTATAGTCCTTCCATTATTTTACTTTTTCCTTTTACCAGTTGCCCATCAATATAAATATAACTTCTTTCCTTGTCTTTTACCATATAAAGCATATTGAACACTTCAATTCTTCAAATCTTTATTCACTTCTTCTTCGCCATGACTTCACCAAACCCTAACCCTAGGAGAACCCCTATTTTAGATAACTTCCCCAATGTTCCCATTAGGCATAGGAGAGATGGTAGACTCCGTAGCTTAGGGTCTGCTCGTGGTGGTAGCACATCCACGCCTTCTTCTGGTTCTGGTCCCTCTTCTAGGACTAGAGGCTCCCTTTCTCAAAGGTCTTCTTCTAGAAACAAAGAACCTTCCGAGCCATTACGTGAGCCTTTAGTTGAAGAGATAGTTCCAATAGAACTATTTTTCCACCATGATAGGGAATCTCTTAGGAACCAAGTTGCTACTTTAGATCGTGCCGATGCTTTCCCAACTCAGATTACAAAAATATTAGCTCTTATAGTTCTTAAGGACTGTCATTGGAGTAGTGATTTTCCAATTATCATTCCCAATCCAAATCGGAGGATCACTTCCTACATGATTGGATTCTCATTTGTTTATACATACCCTTTCACTCTAGGGTTTAAACCAGCCATTGACCCGGTCATTCTAGATTTTTGCCATTTTTTCAATGTTTGTTTGGGTCAAATTGGTCCAATTATTTGGAGGGTTGTCGCCTGCTTGAGGCACCTCGCCAACATGGCAGATGTTGGCTTTACTTTCCCCCACCTAATGCACCTTTACTCCCCTAGGCTTTTCCGTAATGGCATTTTTATCCTAGCAGCCAGGAGCAAGAGGGTTTTAGTGATCCCCAAAGATGATAAAGACTGTGGCTGGTATGGTCGGCTTGTTGCTGCCCCCATTGCTGGTTTAGTGGGTGAAGATAACGTTCCCTTCCCTGAGAAGTGAAACTTTGCACGTATTTGTTATATCTTTCTCGTGCCTTTTTCTTTCAAGCTTATTAATTTCTCTAATGTCGCTTCTTTTCTTTTCTCAGCAACCATGTGTGTTGTGGAGAATGTGCCCAACTTCCGTGGTTGGGTAAAAAAATTATTGAAGATCGCTCCAATGAAGTGCAGGTCATGGAAAAACCTTTCCAACCGTTACGGTTGGAAAGTAAAGACTCATGGTAAGAGTTTCTATTTTATATTTCACGTATATAAATATTTTCTTTTATTGTTCTAACTTTTATCCTTCTTTTTATCAGGATTTACTATTCGAGGAGTTACTGCTGAGGCAGTTGCGGCCTCTCATGACTCTTTGGGTACTTGTACCTCTTCAGCCCGAGAAATAGTCTTGGGTTCTTCTTCTGCAAATAGAAAAGCTACTGAAGAAGAAGGCTCGGAAAAAGAGGATGAAGGAGGCTCCCTGTGACGAGACCACAAGCTAGAATACGTGTCGTATTTGACGACGAAGCTAAAATCTCACTTCTTCTTCCTCTCTCTGAGCCTGTTGATACCCGTGTTATTATTCCTGATGATGACGTGACTCTACATGATACTCGTGAGTCCATTAACCGGCGTTTTATCAGTGTTTTGATAGAGGCAACTTAGGGCCTGTTTTAGATGAACTTCCCTTATCTTTCTTTTTAACTCCCACACCTGTGATTCTTGCTTTACCTGCCTCAACTTTCTTTGTTCCTCCCTCTACTATTTTTACTCTTTCTACCGCTCCTCCCTTAAAAATTCCCCCACCTATCGTTCACCATACGGAGGTGGGCTCTTCGGGTAGAAGTACTGCTATGAGGAGCGTTACTATTGAAGTCCCTACTGATAGCAGCCTCTTGAGAAAGTCAGGTCAAGCTGACGTTTGGCTAGAGCCTTTAATTGGCCCAATCGAGAAAGCAAAACTAGAGAGCCATAGCAGCCTGAATTTAATGAATGACATAGTGCATGCCACTTTGAAGGTATTTTATTTCTTTCTCCTTTACTTTGTAAAACTTTTTACCCTAGAGATTCTTATTTCCCTTCCTTTTTCCTTAGGCCAATCTTATTGACACTGAGCTGATGACCAGAATATCCTTCTTGGAGAAGGTAGCACGTGATTCGAAGAAGGCTTCTCGTGATTCTCAGTTGGAAGCAAACAATTATAAGGAACAATTTGACAGTGCTCAAATTAACATGGAGGATTTACAAGAGAGCAGGAGGACCTTGGAACATCAAGTGCGAGCATTAACTTTAGAGCAAGCAGTGATCAAGGCTTTTGAGCCATGCTGAGAAAAAAAAAAGAATGCCTTGAATCCTCCTTTTCAGAACAGCTATCTAAGGCTAGCGAGGAGAACAGGGAGTTGAAGGCTCTGTTAAATCAAAAAGAAGTTTATGCCGGGGAGCTTGTGCAAAACTTAACCCAAGCACAAGAAGACCTTCGATTCTCTGCTGATAAGGTATGTGCTTTAGAGAGCTCTCATGCTTCCCTTCAAGCTTCTTGTAATTCCGCCTTGGCCGAAAATGAAGAGCTCAAGAATGAGGTTGCTGCTTGGGAAAAGGATTATGAGATCCTTGAAGAAAAATTTGATGTTGAGGTAAGTTGAGCTTTTTTGAATTCTCGTCATGATACCCTAATTGAAGCTAGCCAAGAAAACTTGGACCTGGAGTCAGAGTTAGCTAAGGTTAATGAAATCATCGAACAAGCTCAGCAAATGCATGACTTTTCTTCTCCCGTGACTGAAGCTCCCGTAGTTGAAGCTCATACGGGTATTGCATCTTCCTCAAGCCCAATTGAACCTACTACCACAAGACAAATTGAAACCACATCTACTGATGCTCTTGCTAAAATTGAGTCTCTTGCTGTGAATCAAGATCAACCTGCAACCGTTGATGCTCCTATCCAAGTTGAGCCCATTGCCATTGATTCATCTTCTTCAATTCTCTCATCTTCTTAGTGAGAACTTTACATTGTCTTGAATTCCTTCTTTTTTGCAGGTATCACTTTGGAAAGTTATGTTAGAAACCCTTTGCTTCATTTGAGGGTTTATTTTGGAACGCAAGTCCCCAAGTCTTTTATGGGTCAATTTGTATAAACAATTTCATAGTTTTATGTCTAAGTTCGTACTTAGTCTTAAGTATTTAAGAAGTTTTTTATGTTATCATCTAAACTTTTATTTATTCTATTCTTGCCTTTATTCGTAAGGACTTATAGAATGATTTGCATTTTTGTTCTTCGAAAATGCTTCTGTTAATCTCATGACTATATAATTTAAACATGAGTTTTATAAAAGAGGGCCATTTTATATTTCGACACTTAATGAAGAAGACGTCTCAACTTCATAATGGTGCTATCATATGATAAAAGAAATAGGAACACACATGTTTCTTCGAAATAACTCTAACATGTTTTTATTTTTGAACCTTGACAAGTTTTGAATAATACTTTACATGTATTTAAATTACATCTATAACTTTCTCGTAACTATTTTTTCTTGTAATAAATTTTTAGGAAAAAATAATAAACACTAGGTTTTTCTTTATAACCCGTTTCATAACAATAAACGCAAGGTTTTTCTTTATAACCTGCTTTATTACATAGCTTTTACCCTAACTACATTAAGGTTTACTTTAGCCGTGGCTCGTGCCTTCGCGTGACTTTTACTCTGCACTTAACTTTTTCAGGCTTGATTTTTCTTCAGTCTTCTTTGCCTTCTTTATACAGACTCGTGTATATTATGTAGTCCCCCAAGTGTTTGAGTGTTGAAGTATGAAGCCTCGAGCACTTGATTATTTCTCTCATTTGGTCCTTTTCCTGAAAAGGAAAAACATGCGAGACTCGGAGGTGCGATTATAGATGAAGACTGCTTAACCCGTTTTAATTTCTATCAGAATAATTGTAACCCTAGGCCAAGAATTTTAGGTTATTCCGTGTGCCTTAAAGGTCGTGACTCATCATTTAGTACGGGCTAGCTTTTTGCCTATCATCTAAAATCGTTAGTAAAATTTTAACAATTCAAAAAATTAAATGCAAAATGGTGATACCTAACCGTGGGTATTCCTTAGAAGTAATATCTCTTCAAATGAGCAGCATTCCAGTGTAAAGGCAGTACTTTTCCATCCATTGTCTCTAATTCATATGCTCCCTTTCATGCAATATCACAAACTATATAGGGTCCTTCCCAAGTCGGACTCAATTTACCCGCGTTGGCTACCTTCGTATATTGAAAAACCTTTTAAAGCATGAAGTCCCCAACTTTGAAGAATCTAAGTCGTGCTTTCCTGTTGTAATTTCGTTCTATGACTTGATTTTGTGCTGCCATTCTTATTAATGTAGCTTTTCTCCTTCCTTCAAGTAAATCTAGATTGACCCACATCTCCTCGTCATTAGATTCTTGTGTCGCTTGTGTGAACCGTGTGCTTGGTTCTCCTATCTCAACTGGAATTAAAGCCTCAGATCCGTAAACCAATGAAAACAGTGTTTCTCCTGTGCTCGTTTTTGCAGTTGTGCGATATTCCCATAAAACTCCGGGTAACACTTCAGGCCAGTTACCCTTTGATTCCTCTAATCGCTTTTTTAAATTGTTGATAATAACCTTGTTTGTTGATTCCTCTTGCCCATTACCCACCAGATGATAAGGTATAGGCATAATCCTTTTTGCCAACTTTGAAAGAACTCCGTGATTTGAGCTCCAATAAATTGAGGGTCGTTATCACATACGATTTATTTTGGTAAACCGAATCGGCATATGATATTCCGCCAAATAAAATCTTTGACTTCCTTTTCTCGCACATGTTTTAATGCTCCTGCCTCCACCCATTTAGTAAAATAATCAGTAAGTATGAGAAAAAACTTTACCTGTCATTTTGCTTGTGGTAATGGCCCTACTATATCCATTCCCCATTTCATGAATAGCCATGGCGCAATGACCGGATGTAATAACTCTACAGGTCTATGCATATTGTTACCGTACCTCTGACATTTATCACATTTAGCCACGAAACTTTCCTCTTCTTCTTCCATTTTAGGCCAATAGTAACCAGCCCTAATTAAGGTTCTTACCAATGACCTTCCTCCTGCATGATTCCCACAGTGCCTCTCGTGTATTTCTCTTATTACGTACTCTATTTGCGAAGATCCGTGGCATCTTTCTAATGGACCAACGAACATTTTACGATATAAATTACCTTGCTTTAAACAGTACCGAGCAGCCTTTTTTCGTAGCGCATGAGCTTTTTTCTTATCATTAGGGACGGTACCATACTAAGGCTGCACTTTTAGGCGGGCCCGTGCCTAAATGGGCCAAACGGGCCGGGCCTAGCGGGCCTGGGCTTGGCGGTCCCGGGCTCCGTGGGCCTGCTGGGTGGAACCAGTCCGTGACGGGCCTAAGCCCAGATGGTCCTGGGCTAAACGGGCCGGGCTCGTGGGCTTCGCGGGCCTAACGGACTTTTTTATGTCCGAGTTTTTTTTTTTTTTTAAGGTAATTTCTTGTAAATTAGAATGTATAATAAATTAATAACAAAGTACAACATGAAGCATAAATACGTCTAATAATTTTTAAATAACACAAATTGTTGAAAAATCTTAAAGACCAATTTGCGGATAAATACCATCAACACAATACTTTATATGTCTCCTTAAAATGCCCCAGGTACACCCTGAACGAAAATTTAA
>MU734956.1:11108-97258 GCA_026770625.1 Nicotiana glauca
TAAAGGTTCTAGTCATATCCTAATATTCCAATTCATAAATTAAAATTCCAATTCATATCCTAAAGGTTCAATTCATATCCTAAAGGTTCTAGTCATATCCTATAGGTTCAAGTCATATCCTAAAATTCCAATTCATAAACTAAAATTCCAATTCATATCCTAAAGGTTCTAGTCATATCCTAAAATTTCAATTCATAAACTAAAATTCCAATTCATATCCTAAAGGTTCAATTCATAAGCTAAAATTCCAATTCATATCCTAAAGGTACAATTCATATCCTAAAGGTTCAAATCATATCTTAAAGGTTCTAGTCATATCCTAAAATTTCAATTCATAAACTAAAATTCAAATTCTTATCCAAAAGGTTCAATTCATAAACTAAAATTCCAATTCATATCCTAAAGGTTCAATTCATATCCTAAAGGTACAATTCATATCCTAAAGATTCAATTCATATCCTAAAGGTTCAAGTCATATCTTAAAGGTTCTAGTCATATCCTAAAATTCCAATTCATATCCTAAAATTCCAATTCATAAACTAAAATTCCAATTCATATCGTAAAGGTTCAATTCATATCCTAAACGTTCAAGTCATATCCTCAAAAACCAATTCATATCCTAAAAGTTCTAGTCATATCCTAAAATTTCAATTCATAAACTAAAATTCCAATTCATATCCTAAAGGTTCAATTAATAAACTAAAATTCTAATTCATATCCTAAAGGTTCAATTCATATCCTAAAAGTGCAATTCATATCCTAAAGGTTCAAGTCATATCTTAAAGGTTCTTGTGATATCCCAAAATTCCAATTCATAAACTAAAATTCCAATTCATATCCTAAAGGTTCTAGTCATATCCTAAAGGTTCATGTCATATCCTAAAATTCCAATTCATAAACTTAAATTCCAATTCATATCCTAAAGATTGTAGCCATATCCTAAAATTTCAATTTATAATCTAAAATTCCAATTCATATCCTAAAGGTTCTAGTCATATCCTAAAATTCCGATTCATAAACTAAAATTTCAATTCATATTCTAAAGGTTCTAGTCATATCCTAAAATTCCAATTCATAAATTTAAATTCCAATTCATATCCTAAAGGTTCAATTCATATCCTAAAGGTTCTAGTCATATCCTATAGGTTCAAGTCATATCCTAAAATTCCAATTCATAAACCAAAATTCCAATTCATATCCTAAAGGTTCTAGTCATATCCTAAAATTTCAATTCATAAACTAAAATTCCAATTCATATCCTAAAGGTTCAATTCATAAGCTAAAATTCCAATTCATATCCTAAAGGTACAATTCATATCCTAAAGGTTCAAGTCATATCTTAAAGGTTCTAGTCATATCCTAAAATTTCACTTCATAAACTAAAATTCCAATTCATATCCTAAAGGTTCAAGTCATATCCTAAAGGCTCAAGTCATATTCTAAAATTCCAATTCATAAACTAAAATTCCAATTCTTATCCTAAAGGTTGTAGTCATATCCTAAAATTTCAATTCATAAACTAGAATTCCAATTCATACCCTAAAGGTTAATTCTTATCCTAAATGTTCTAGTCATTTCCTGAAATTCCAATTCATAAACTAAAATTCCAATTCATATCCTAAAGTTTCTAGTCATACCCTAAAATTCCAATTCATAAACAAAAATTCCAATTCATATCCTAAAGGTTCAATTCATATCCTAAAGTTTCCAAACATATCCTAAAGGTTCAGATCATATCCTAAAACTCCAATTCACAAACTAAAATTCCAATTCATATCCTAAAGGTTCTAGTCATATCCTAAAATTTTAATTCATAAACTAAAATTCAAATTCATATCCTAAAGGTTCAATTCATAAACTAAAATTCCAATTCATATCATAAAGGTTCAATTCAAATCGTAAAGGTTCAATTCATATCCTAAAGGTTCAAGTCATATCTTAAAGGTTCTAGTAATATCCTAAAATTCCAATTCATAAACTAAAATTCCAATTCATATCCTAAAATTCCAATTCATAAACTTAAATTTCAATTCATATCTTAAAGGTTCAATTCATATCCTAAAGGTTCAAGTAATATCCTAAAATTCCAATTCATATCCTAAAAGTTCTAGTCATATCCTAAAATTTCAATTCATAAACTAAAATTCCAATTCATATCCCAAATGTTCAATTCATAAACTTAAATTTCAATTCATATCCTAAAGGTTCAATTCATATCCTAAAGGTGCAATTCATATCCTAAAGGTTCAAGTCATATCTTAAAGGTTCTAGTCATATCCCAAAATTCCAATTCATAAACTAAAATTCCAATTCATATCCTAAAGGTTCTAGTCATATCCTAAAGGTTCAAGTCATATCCTAAAATTCCAATTCATATCCTAAAGGTTGTAGCCATATCCTAAAATTTCAATTTATAATCTAAAATTCCAATTTATACACTAAAATTCCAATTCATATCCTAAAGGTTCTAGTCATATCCTAAAATTCCAATTCATAAACTAGAATTCCAATTCATATCCTAAAGGTTCTAGTCATATCCTAAAATTCCAATTCATAAACTAAAATTCCAATTTATATCCTAAAGGTTCTCGTCATATCCTAAAATTTCAATTCATAAACTAAAATTCCAATTCATATCCTAAAGGTTCAATTCATAAACTAAAATTTCAATTCATATCCTAATGGTACAATTCATATCCTAAAGGTTCAAGTCATATCTTAAAGGTTCTAGTCATATCCTAAAATCCCAATTCATAAGCTAAAATTCCAATTCATATCCTAAAGGTTCTTGTCATATCCTAAAGGTTCAAGTCATATCCTAAAATTCCAATTCATAAACTAAAATTCCAATTCATATCCTAAAGGTTGTAGTCATATCCTAAAATTTCAATTCATAAACTAGAATTCCAATTCATATCCTAAAGGTTCAATTCTTATCCTAAAGGTTCTAGTCATATCCTAAAATTCCAATTCATAAACTAAAATTCCAATTCATATCCTAAAGGTTCTAGTCATACCCTAAAATTCCAATTCATAAACTAAAATTTCAATTCATATCCTAAAGGTTCAATTCATATCCTAAAGGTTCTAGTCATATCCTAAAGGCTCAAGTCATATCCTAAAATTCCAATTCACAAACTAAAATTCCAATTCATATCCTAAAGGTTCTAGTCATATCCTAAAATTTCAATTCATAAAATAAATTTCCAATTCATATCTTAAAGGTTCAATTCATAAACTAAAATTCCAATTCATATCCTAAAGGTTCAATTCATATCCTAAATGTGCAATTCATATCCTAAAGGTTCAATTCATAGCCTAAAGGTTCAAGTCATATCTTAAAGGTTCTAGTCATATCCTAAAATTCCAATTCATAAACTAAAATTCCAATTCATATCGTAAAATTCCACTTCATAAACTAAAATTCTAATTTATATCCTAAAGGTTCAATTTATATCCTAAAGGTTCAAGTCATATCCTAATGATTCTTGTCATATCCTAATGATTCTAGTCATATGCTATAATTTCAGGTCATATCCTAAAAGTTTGATTCACCCGAAAAAACCATAAACCCTAAAAGTTTAGGATTTCTTCTCTTCAAACTATTTTTCCCCAAATTAGTAGGAAAAACTAAATATTTTAGCTACTAAGAATTATCATTGATTTAATTTAGATAAGAGCAATTAATTTTTACAAATCAAACTAGAAGGAATTAAACAAAATAAGTATTTTTAGAAAAAACAAAAGAAAGGAGATAGAAACCTACATGGACAGTACAGGACACCGGTGGTGGAGCTGATGCCGCCGGTGGGTTTCGGTGATGTCTGTCACGACCCAAAATCCACTAAGGGTCATGGTGGCAGCGGACACCGTTGTCAGGTAAGCCAACCAAAATACTTGATTACTTTCTAATTTTTTTTTGTTTCGTCTAAAATGATTTTTCTTTATACATTGAATAATGAATAATAAAAATTACAGGAATAACCGCAGAGCCATTAACTAAAACTTAACATTTAATAATCCAAAAAATCCTCCCAGAACCCGGTGTCACAAGTGCATCAGCAATTTCTAAGAAATAATGTAATACAACAATCGTCCGGAATACAATATTGGACAGAGTTAAATATAGAAAAACTGAAATAGACTCTGCTGGCTGTGGGTCGCCTCGAGGAAACACATCTCACCTAGTCCCAGAATTTATTGGTGCTGCTACGCCCAGTAGGCCGCTAGAGTTACGTGCACCTGTGCAACAAAAATGCACAGAAGTGTAGTACGAGTATGTAAAAAACGGGTACTTAATGAGTATACCGTCTAATATCGAAGAAGTAGAGATGAGATGGTCAACTTTGACACGTACTAATGGTCCAATAAGGATTTATCCATAATATATTAAACCGTAGATTTTTATAAACATGACTATAATTCAATGGATTGAAGCAAATAAATAATTCTTCCTTTTATAGAAAATCATTCATTTCATCGTTTATACATATATTCTTAAGCCAGAAGAGGCAGCAACAACTTCAATAAGTTTCAAGGAAAGCAATATAAGCATGCACAAATCATGTCGAGGTCGACGGCCCGCTCCAACAGAAATGTAAACTGTGCACTGTCGAGGGTCGAACGGCGCGAACCATAGATGCATCTATTTAATCTGCCGAGGCGTTTGGCCCATCGCATAAATAAACACACAGACAGTCAATCAAGGAGTCCACATGGAGTAATTATCCAATGAAAACAAATCCTCGTTAACCATTTAAGAAAATGAAGTTTTATCTATTTAGAAATTTGTTTACTAATTCGATGTGATTTAAGCAATTCAAGCTATCAATGAGTTAATAAATAATCCAAGTATAGCATGCTTTTGGGTCCTAACTACCCGAATAATAACATAATAGTAGCTACATACGGACTCTCGTCACCTCGTGCGTACGTAGTCCCCACAAATAGGAGCACCGAATTAATTATTTCACGTCCCTCTTACAAGGTTAGAAAGGAGACTCACCTCGCTCCGAAGATCCATAACCGGCATTCCACGCCTTTCCGAAGACTCAAATCAATGCAACAACGCTCTAAAACTAGCCAATAATTATGTAAATCCATTTAATATATGCTAAGGTACTCATTATAATCTAATTTATAACAATTCCTAACCCCGATCGAAAAGTTAACAAAAATGCCCTCGGGCCCACATGCCCAGAACCCAAAATTTTTCGAAGATAAACTTTACCCATAACCTCGCGAACTCAAATATATAATTTTCTCTTAGTTTCATATCCGAAATCATGGTCAAAATTCAAGAATATCAAATTTCTAGGTCTTCCTCTAAACTCCAATTTTTTCTACAATTCCTTGTCTAAATCCGTATATGAACCTTGTATATGCTAAAAAAAATAGTAGAAATCACTTACCTCATTCTTGGTGATGAAAGTGGCACTCCAAAGTTTCTCCAAAATCGGCTCCCATGGAAGAAAATGAAGTGAAATGAGCCAAAACCTGATTTTAAAAGAACACTGCCCAGGCGACCCTTCTATGCGATCGCAAACAAGGCCCCGCGATCACATAGGCCAACTCTGCTGCCTCCCTAATTCCTTCTGTGCATTCGCATGCACACCCTCGCGTTCGCATAGACCAAATGCATCACAGCTCCAACGCACACTGTGCGATCGCATCACCAGGCCTGCAATCGCCTAAGCCCCAGCCATCCTCCTACACGATCGCATTTCACTTCCTGCTATCCCATAGGCCACAATTTTAGCTCCCACACTTTTGCTCTATGCGATCGGATACCCTATCACGCGATCGCATAGAGTAAAAACCTGCTGCACTTATACCAAAAAACCAGCAATCCTCTCAAGGCAAAAATCGATCTGTTGAGCATCTGAAGCGCGCCCGAGGCCCCCGGGGACCTCAACCAAACATACCAACCAATCCCAAAACACATTATGGTCTTGCTCGAGGATCAAACAACACTAAAATAATGAATTGACCTCCAATCCAAACTTAATGTACCTTAAAATTTCAAATTTCTATTTCCGATGTTTAAACCTATCAAAACACGTCCGATTGACCTCAAATTTTGCGCAAAAGTCATATTCGACATTACGGACCTACTCCAACTTACGGAATCAGATTCTGACACTGATATCAAAAAGTCCACTTCCGGTCAAACTTCTCAAAAACCTTCAATTTTTATCTTTAGCCAAATGATTCCAAAATGACCTACGTGCCTCCGAATTCACTTCTGATCGTGCTCCCAACACCAGAATCACCATACGGAGCTGCTCCCAAACTCAAAATCCCAAACGAACATCGATAACACTTAAATTCACTCCAACCCAAACTTATAAAATTTCTTTCAAAATGCTACTTTCCACAATAGGTGCCAAAACGCTCCTGGTCATCCAAAACCCGATTTGGGCATACGCCCAAGTTTGAAATCATCATACAAACCTGCTGGAACCTTCAAATCCCAATTTCGAGGTCGTTTACTCAAAAATCTAATCCTAGTTAATTCTTTCAACTTTAAGCTTTCGAAATGAGAATTCTCTTTCCAAATCAACTCTCAACTTCCCAAAACTTAATTCTGACCATGCGTACAAGTCATAATACCTAAAATAAAGTTTTTCATGGCCTCAGACTGCTGAACGACATGCTAGAGCTCAAAACGACCAGTCGGGTCGTTACTTCCTCTCCTACTGTGATGACCGGACCCGTCGTCTCATGAGTTACTGCCTCGTTCTTCCCATTTACTACTTACTCATGATTCATTATCGGTATTGGGTGCGTTAGAATTTATTTTGACCGATTTTGATAAGAAATGAGACATTTAGTCTATTTAACGAAGGCTTAGTTTGGAAAAGTCAATCGGACATTGACTTATGAGTTAGAGCGTTCCGATGTGAATTTTGATGGTTTGGATAGCTCCAGGATGTGATTTGTGACATAGGGGCGTGATTGAAAGTATTTTATGATGTTCGGTGTAGAATTAGGCTTGAATTGACGAAGTTAGCATTTTTGGCGAATTCCGGTTGATAGGTGAGATTTTGATCCGAGGGTCGAAATGGAATTCCGACAATTTTTGTAGCTTCATTTGGTGATTTTGAATGTGTGTGAAAAAATTTAGATCATTCGGAGGTGTTTTGGTTGGGTTTTTTATACAATGCGAGTTTCGGAAGATTTGGATGAACTTAGGCTTGAATTTGGTGTAATTTGATGGTTTAGGTATTATTTGTGGTGTTTTGATAATTGGAACAAGTTTGAATAACATTATAAGATATGTTAGTGTTGTTGGTTGAGGTCCTGGGGGCCTCGGGGTGATTTCGGATGGTTAACGGGAACTTTTGAAGTTGGAAAATTTCATAATAGACAAAAGTTGTAAATGAGTGCGCACAATACCTCACTTTAAACTATCATATCTCCTGTTATATAAGGATTTGGGTGATGCACAATCTATCAAATTAAATCCCTTTGAGTCTAGTTTTCAACGCAACAAACTGTTTGTCATTTGGAGGTGTAGAAATAAAGTTATGACCATTTAACGGGGCATATGTCACTAGCGCGAACTTTGCGCAAAGTCACGCCTTCACGCGTTTTTTCGGAGTACTCTGCCTCTGGCGCGCGAAGAGCGCGTGAAGTCATGCACGAACAGATTATTAAATACCCTAAAGACCGTAAATAATAGAATTGGAGTCACTTCTCAAGCTTAGGGTTTCCTCTACACTCCAACTCGATCAAGGCATCTAATTGCACACCTAATGTGAGTTTTTAAGTGTGTTGTCATGGTGATTTCACTTCTTAGTCACTAGTTACAACATGGTTTTGATTGGATTTCATAGCATTTCTTCAAAATCTCAAGAACACCCCAAAGTTGTCTTTCAAGATTTGGTCGACAAGAGGTAAACATACACCTTAGACTTACATATATGGAGTTATTATGGAATTATGAGTATGAATCATGTATTACAACTTATGGTATAGTGATTGGAGACCATAAATTCCCAATTTAAATACATGAACATGGTAGGGATTTAAATGTGTATATTTGATGGAATTTTGTTGGTTTGGGTGTGAGTGGTTGATCACACACATGATGTTAGGTGTATAAATTGCTAAAGAATGATAGTGAGATGAATTGTTGGTTAATGGTGATAGTTGGAGGAACCAATACTAGATTTATGAGGTGTAAATATCTATGCCTACAAGATGTTTGATAATAGGCCTAAATGGCATAAGTTATGGGATTAAGTACTAATATTAGCCCTATTGAATGTTGTATTGTAGATTGAAGTTACAAAACTGTATTGGATCATTGTAGTAGCATTAAGGGGCGAATTTCAGATATGTATGGCTAAAACCCCGTCTTTTAGAAATCGAGCTTCATCGATGTTTGTGTGATTTTTGGTCAGATTGACGCACAAAGAGGTCAATTTAAGTGGCAAGGGCATAGCCAGCTAGACTTTAGGCCGGCTAAAGGTGAGTATGAATTTAAATGATGTCCTGAGGGTTTGAAACCCCGGATTGCACAACGTACTACTATGTTGAGATGAGACACGCGTTGTATGATGAGCGCAGGGTCATTTACTATTGGGGATTGTGACTTGGTCCATCCCGGTTGATATTTTACCGCGTATTTGATAAAGACTTGTTGTTTTTTCACCATTACTTGGGCTTATTGCCATACTTGGGCTTTGTGCCGACTATTTGAAATCCTTTGTGAATTTCCATTACTATTTTTCTCACTAATTGAAATATTATTTGAACTCGGTCCAATTGAATTACAATGTTTCATGAACTTAGTTACATTTATACTCAAATTGAGATTTGAATGATATTTCTAATGTTGTTTGAGCTGAGCATCATTATTTTACCGATGCCCAAGGGGCTTATGATTATTTTCTGGACTGATTGATGTCGAGGGCCATATGTGAGGATATGTTGAGTTATGTGAGGAGGCTTTCAGGTCTCGAGTGTGATATGAGAAGGCTTTAAGGCCTTATGTTGACGTGACAGGCTTTAAGTCCTTATGATATAACGATCGGGATGTAGGAGCCCCTCCGGAGTCTTCACACCCACAGTGAGCACAAGGTACCCAGGTGAGTTGGGAGTGAGCTTGAGAGGCTAATATTGTACCCCAAGTGAGTTGGGAGTGAGCCCGAGAGGCTGATGTTGTACTTTGTGAGTTGGGAGTGAGCCCGAGAGGCTGATGTTGTACTATGTGAGTTGGGAGTGAGCCTGTGGGGCTGATACCCTATTGAGAGTTTGATATTGAGCCCGAGGGGCAGGTTTCTGGTTATTTCTTACTTGTTGAAATTATTTGTCTTAACTGTTTTGAAAGAGATTTATCTGATACTTCACGGTTTTATTGTATAATTGATTTTACTGATTGAGAAAGCGTTATTTGTGCCTTTATGAGATTTCATACTTTCAGTCATTATTTATTTTTATTACTCACTGGGTCGGAGTACTCACATTACTCCATGCACCTCGTGTGCAGACACAGGTATTTGTTCACCCGGTAGCGGGTTTGAGTTGATTGAAGATTTTACTATCGTAGCTGAGCAAGGTGACCGCCAGCGTTCGCATCACCGGACTTCTTCCTTTGATTCTAAATTCTATTCTGTATATTACTGGCCTTGTAGTTGTATTTCGTAGACTCTGTAGTAGCTCATGACTTGTGACACCCCGATTTCGGGTTGATTTGGGATGGTTTCCTTGTTTTATCACGTTTATTTCGCACTTATGGTTACATTATCCATGATTCACACTTATTCCTGCTAAGTAACTGTTAAGAGATGTATTATTGTTCTATTGGCTAGCCTTGTCTTCACGAGAGGCGCCATCATGATCCGGTTTGGGATTTTGGGTCGTGACAAGTTGGTATCAGAGCCTAGGTTACTAGGTCTCGCGAGTCATGAGCAGGTTTAGTAGAGTCTCGCGGATCAGTACGGAGACGTCTGTATTTATCCTCGAGAGGCTGCAGCACCTTTAGGAAAATTTTACATTCTTGAATTATTATCGTGCGTCCTTGATTCATCTTGAAAGGAAACTCTTGAAATTCCTTCCACGTATTCGTATGCGCACATGAGCACTCAGTATCAGATGTGCCTTGATAGCTTGTGATTCCCTGATTGAGGGGTGAGACATGATCTCTGTGAGTTGATGTTGAGCCAGTTTGAGGGACTTGAAGCCGGATCCTTGCTTATGGCTTGAGCACCGAAGTGCTAGCTGTGCGAGCAAATGTTTTGAACTTATATGTCTGGTATTATCCCTATTAGTGGGAAGTGACGAAAAATGGCTGCAGGATGATAGATGAATTGTTAAGTGTTTGATTTTTATTGTGATTAGATGTGTAGCCCCGAGTTATAGGCGCGTGGAGAATCTTTTCATGTCTCCTATTTGGGGTGAAGTAAATTTTATGTTACGGTATGAGTTTAGACTCAGGAAGATTAAGTGATTGTGTAATTTGTATAACAGTGGAAGGTATACAAAGATATTGACTAAAGGTAAAGCTAATGGGTAATTGGCTTATAAGGGGAAACTAATTGTCATACTAGTTAGGTAAGTCTGGGAGCTGAGATCGCTTCTGTAAATGTATTATGACGAAATCTATAAGTCGAGGAGCCCACCTTGAAGGTAAAAAACATTAAGGAAAGAAAATGTTCCTACTTGGTTGAATATCCCAATAATGGAGGATCGAAAGGTATTTTCTATGTGTTACGATTCAAATAGGTGCAACACATGTCCATGTATCAATTTTGATAATATAATACATGTAATATTGAGATTAATGTTATTGATATACATTGTGATGCTTTGTAAAGTTATGAATGTGTTGTTAGGATGGTTTTGATGATTCTCTGGCAGGTGGATAGGCCCAATTACAAAGGAAACTCTGTCGAAATTTTTGAAAAATTGGGGACTTAGTAAAAATTTGGTTGCCTAGAGAGTGGACTTAACTGTGGTGTGAGTGAATGAAAGAATTTGCAGGAGAGTTAAAAACTCCGAATGATTTATGTTTCCACAAGTATATGAAGGAGTGATTTCAATCTCACTATGGTATTACGGCAGCAATAGAGTATATGTGTTATGATTTATTGAGCACATTTTAATCTATGGCTTTGAGCCAAGTTGGGGAGTTTGCTATTAAATAAGTTGATTGCACAGTTAAAGAGCTATATTGTTCTAGTCTGCCATAGAGATGCCTCGGTATTATTCGATCATGGTTCTACCTATTCTTATTTATCCTCATATTTTGCTCATTATTTGGTTACGGCCCGAGGGTTTCTTTCTTTACCTGTTCATGTATCTACCCCGATGGGCGATACTGTTGTTGTAGACCGTGTGTACCGGTCATGTGTTGTGAGTATTGAGGGTCTGGAGACCCGAGTTGATCTATTGCTATTGAGCATGGTGGACTTTGATATTATATTGGGCATGGATTGTTTATCTCCGTGTCATACTATTATAGATTGTCATGCTAAGACAGTTACTTTGGCTATGCCGAGTGTACCGCGGATCGAGGGGCGTGGTATGACTGATTATGTTTGTAGCAGAGAATTTCTTTCTTGAAAATCCAACGTATGGCTAGGAAGGGTTGTCTATCATATCTAGCTTTTGTGCGAGATGTTGGAGCTGAGACTCCTAGTATTGATTCTGTCCCAGTTTTGAGAGATTTTCCTGATGTATTTCCTGCAGACCTACTGGGTATGCCTCCGGACAGGGAGATTTATTTTGGTATTGACTTGGTGTCGGGCACTCAGCCCATTTCCATTTCACTGTACCCTATGGCATCAGCGGAGCTGAAGGAATTGAAAGAGCAGCTTCAGGAGCTCCTAGATGAGGGGTTTATTCGGCCTAGTGTGTCACCTTGGGGTGCACCAGTCTTATTTGTGGAAAAAAAAGATGGCACGATGAGAATGTGCATTGATTACATGCAATTAAATAAAGTAACAGTGAAGAACAAGTATCATTCTCCTCGTACTGATAGCTTGGTTATGTGCGAACAGATTAGAAAGTTTTCTCGATGGTTTTTACCATGGTTCGAGCCAGATATCATCTACCGGTGCGCAAAGCATATTGTATATTACGAACTCCTCCTAAATGGGAGCAAATAGAATATTTCTAACTGTCGGGATGTAATTTTCCTATAGCCCAGAAATTCTAATGAGATTTTGTGTTTGCCACAAGATGGCATGATAGACATGGTGTATGGTACACGCTTAATATTTTCATGTGCAAGATGGCAGTTCATTCTTAAAGGGAAGGTCATAAATTCTGGATAGAATAGTCAGCTTCAGATATTTAAATTGAACGTTATAACTGCTCGATAAGACCTGAGAAGGGTGCGTACTATATTTTAACTAACAAATGTCTATTGGTATTACAACACTCACTTGGTTGATCGACTACCGATATTTTGATATTGTTATGTATCGTAGATTTTTTTTTGGAAATAATCATTTTGGAATGAATTTACTTGATGTATGTGTTAGTCATTTGGGTGATGAGGTTGTGATCAGTTACGGTGATTTATGTGATCTATGAATTTGGAAACGAGAAATTCTCAACAACAAAAAAATACACTATTTCGGGATTATGGCATGTTGAGAAGAGTATTCTATCTAACTCATTGGATGCACTACTCGAGCTGATTGATGGTGATAACTATGCGCTGTGGGCACGAATACATGTGAGTTTGAACCTGTGTGCAAGCACCGAGCCAATATTCATGCTCGGAAGATGCGTAGGCTATGATATGGCTAGAGTGGGATATTGAGCTTAAAGTTATGATGTTTCTCATATTTGTAACTTTGTTAAGAAATGTCCAGACTACACTTGAGATTTCAAAGATGTTAAATTTCAAAACAAACTTGGCAATTACTAATTTTGCATTAATGTGCTAATTTGAGCTGTGACAACATAGTTTGCCCAAGCCTACGAGATAGAGTGTTATTTATGCCAGTCCAGCAGCATGAGAATCTTATTTACTTTATCATATACAAGTGTACTTGTTGGATTGCTCCTATATGATATGCTTGGACTGGAGGTCTGTGACTGTGCCAGGTGGATTATGTTGTTTGCAACTAAGTTGCTCGTGAGGTTGGGGTCTATGTGAACTATAGAAGAGTTGGTTATTATTATTCTATTCATGTATCTGTGTTCTACTATGATTGATGAGCTCATAGCATATCGTTGGGGTGGTACTTGTGGAACTTGCCAAGCAACTCTCTTCTTTGAGGCATTTTTCCCTTTCTAGGGTAACCAGATGGTGCAATAGTGAGGTTTACTGGTATGGAATTGTATTATGTACTTCTCCATGGGCATGGTGATTCTTTTGTACTACTAGACATCAAATTGCGCTTGGTTGATGGTTTTGAGCAGGGTGACTTGGGGTGTCTCAGGTGAACTAGTGTCTGAATACCTTGCGATTAGATTCGGGTGCTCTGTTTCTATGATGTGAGATAGATTCTCAGCCTTGTGTTATAGTGGTACTTGTGAGCTTATGGTACAACTCTTCCATTTGAGTCATTTTTTATGAATTTAGCATACCCGGACTGTTGCTTATTAGTGCGAGTACTATGCAAGTTGTGGATTAGGCCTGTATTGAGGTGTCATGTCACCAGAGTAGTGTGTTGGATTAGAAGAGATCAGAGGGATCATTAATAAATATAAACAGATTCGATGTCAGTAAGTTGGAAGGATAACATCGAGCTTCGACTCAGAAATTTGATGTAGTATTTGCCAAAGGAGAAGTGGTCTCATGAATGGTTGATATGAGAAATGGTTAAGGCTTACCGTGTGATTCTGTCATCATTGGTAGCATATGAAAGTGTGAGATGAGACCTTAGTTGATAAGAGGTTCAATACTGGTATTCGGGTGTTGTGTTCAACTGCTGCAAATAGAAGTAATCGTTTCGAGTGTTGGAGTTATGTGGTATATCATATAATTGCACCTGAGGTTTCATGTATGGGTTATTACAGCTGGTTCAAGCTTATTCTGAATACAGACGTGAGGTTCTGATATTGTGTATGGTTTCAGAAGTGAACATGTGGTTCTATGGTTTATGGGCTAGATTGGATTGTGTAATTTCAGTTAAAAGGTGTTGTCAGACCTATATGAGATAGGGTGACATGGGATCACCCCGGGGGATTTGCATGGTAAGGCTATTCAGCTATTGGTTGGCTTCTAGGACTACTCCGGGTACGCTCGAGGACGAGCGTTTATTTAAGTTGGGGAGGATGTGACGACCCGACCCGTCATCTCATGAGTTACTGCCTCGTTCTTCCCATTTACTGCTTACTCATGTTTCATTATCGGTATTGGGTGTGTTAGAATGTATTTTGAGCGATTTTGATAAGAAATGAGACATTTAGTCTCTTTAAGGAAGGCTTAGTTTGGAAAAGTCAACTGGACGTTGACTTATGAGTTAGAGGGTTCGGATGTAAATTTTGATGGTTTGGTTAGCTCCGGTAGGTGAATTTTGACTTAGGAGCGTGATCGAAAGTATTTTTGGAGGTCCGGTGTAGAATTAGGCTTGAATTGGCGAAGTTAGCATTTTTGGCGAATTCTGGTTGATAGGTGAGATTTTGATCCGAGGGTCGGAATGGAATTCCGACAATTTATGTAGCTTTATTTGGTGATTTTTAATGTGTGTCCAAAATTTCAGATCATTCGGAGGTGTTTTGGTTGGGTTTTTTATACAACGCGAGTTTTGGAAGATTTGGATGAACTTAGGCTTGAATTTGGTGTAATTTGATGATTTAGGTATTATTTGTGGTGTTTTGATAATTGGAACAAGTTTGAATAACGTTATAAGATATGTTAGTGCTGTTGGTTGAGGTCCCGGGGGCCTCGGCGTGATTTCGGATGGTTAACGGGAACTTTTGAAGTTGGAAAATTTCATAATAGACGAAAGTTGTAAATGAGTGCGCACAATACCTCACTTTAAACAATCATATATCCAGTTATATATGGATTTGGGTGATGCACAACCTATCAAACTAAAGCCCTTTGAGTCTAGTTTTCAACGCAACAAACCGTTAGTCATTTGGAGGTGTATAAATAAAGTTATGACCATTTTACTGGGCATAAATCACTAGCGCGAACTTTGCGCGAAGTCGCGCCTTCACGCATTTTTTCGGAGTATTCTGCCTCCAGTGCGCGAAGTCGCGCACAAGAAGATTATTAAATACCCTAAAGACCGGAAATAAGATAATTGGAGTCACTTCTCATGCTTAGTGTTTCCTCTACACCCCAACTCGATCAAGGCATCCAATTGCACACCTAATGTGAGTTTTTAAGTGTGTTTTCATGGTGATTTCACTTCTTAATCACTAGTTACAACATGGTTTTGATTGGATTTCATAGGATTTCTTCAAAATATCAAGAACACCCCAAAGTTGTCTTTCAAGATTTGGTCTACAAGAGGTAAACCTACACCTTAAACATACATATATGGAGTTATTGTGGAATTATGAGTAGGAATCATGTATTACAACTGAGTTGGGATGGTTTCCTTGTTTTATCACGTTTATTTTGCACTTATGGTTATATTATCCATGATTCAGACTTATTCCTGCTAAGTAACTGTTAAGAGATGTATTGTTGTTTTTTGGCTTGCCTTGTCTTCACGAGAGGCGCCATCATGACCGAGTTTGGGATTTTGGGTCGTGACACCTACTTAAACATACATTCGTCCTCTAACATGCTGAGAACTACACTAAAGTAGTCTGAAATCACTGTTTTAACTTCTCATGCACCTACCCATGCTACCACATCTCAGTTGAGCACATCAGCTCGATCAATTCTGAAGATATTCCCTTTTATTCAAGCAAATATCCTTAGAGCCTGTAACGATTCAGCCAGTCGTTTTTGGAATTTACCCCCCGATACCCCATTAACTACTTTCTCTAAGTTCATTTCTGCTATTTTGGTTTGCCGGCACGTTCGGTATTAGGATTCGGAGTGTTTTGGGACACTTAGTCCCTAAATGAGAGCTTAAGAGTTGAAAAATGGTCAGTGTTCGGAACAGTGTGAAGACGACCTCGAAATGGAAATTCGATGGTTGCATTAGATCCGTTAGGTGATTTAGGGGTTGAGAGCGTGTTCGGAATGTAATTTGGAGGTCCGTAGCTCATTTAGGCTTGAAATGCCGAACTTTGAATTTTTGAAGTTTCCGGTCCGATAGTGAGTTTTGATCCGAGGGTCGATTTGGAATTCTAGAAGCTTCTGTAGCTCCGTCATGTCATTTTGGATGTGTGTGCCAAATTTCAGGTCATTCGGGCGAGGTTTGTGTAGGTTTTGGATCGAAAGCATATTTTGGATGAACTTGAAGTTCTTAGGCTTGAATCTTTGATTTAATCGGGTTTCCGGTGTCGTTTGAGTTGTTTAAGGATTGGTGCAAGTTCTAATAAGGCGTTAGATGGTATTGGAATTTTTGGTTGGGGTCCCGGGGGCCTCGGGATGATTTCGGATGGTCGATGGGTAGAATTCCTAAAGTGTGCAGCAGCTGAACTTCTCATCTTCTGGTATTTCCGATTCTGCAGGTTGGGAACCACATAAGCGGCACCACATAAGCGGCTTCTTCATCATATAAGCGGAATTGGGCACCACCTCAGGAAAACTGCAGAAACGGTCTCCTTTCCGCATAAGCGGAACCGCAAATGCGGTTAATAGTCCACACAAGCGGAATCTGGTCACTTTAGTGGAACCGCAAAAGCAGTCGATTCGTTCGCAAAAGCAGAAACGACTGTTTTGATAAGTGTTTATCCGATGCTTAACTTCAAAAGTTGGAAAATCAATTGAGAGCCCGGGATAAGGCAATTTTGAGTGGGTTTTGAAGAGAAGATCATTAGGTAACGTCGCTTTGATCCTTTCTAGTTATATTTCCTCATTACCTAGTTAAATCAACCTTTAGAATTCAAATTCAAGGTCTAAAATTGGGGAAAATGGGTGAAACTTCTTAGACTTAATTATGTAATTTTGAGTGGGCATTTGACCTCCGACTTGGGAGATTTTTATATGGTTAGACTCGTGAGAGTACGAGGGTTCTGAAAATGTGAAAGTTATTCGATTCAAAGTCGTTGTCCTGAGGGGCATTTTGGACATTTTACCTATTTTTGCGCCCTAGCTTCAGTTGTTTGCGATGTTAGTTACGTTACGTAATTGGATTGAATAGATTTGGACCATTCAGAGTCGGATACTCGTGGCTAGGGCACCGTTCCTTAGTTGATTTTTGCACCGGTTCAAGGTAAGTGGCTTGTCTAACTTTGTGTAGGGGACCTTCCCCCTTAGGATATATTACTTGTTATTTAAATGCCCGGTACACGAGGTGATGATCATGTACTTGTGCTAGTTGTCAAAAATCCATTTTTCTTAGAATATTTAACTGTGTTTTCTTGCTAATTTGCCTATTCTAAAATGCAATTTAACCCGTGTTAGCTTAAGATAAGCATGTTTAGCTGACTTACTTGCTTAATTGCTTAAACTGTATTATATGTTCTTCGTGAAGCATGCTATACTAGAAATTTTATTAATTGTTCTTACTTAGCATTTATCTTATTTGAATTGTGTGGTGTTACAAATTGAGGACTACGGGACGGCATCCCGATAACTCCCTTTGTATGTGTTTCGTTCTACGACTGAGAGTGTGGGATACCAAGAGATCCCTGGCACATATATGATTATAAAAGAGGAGGATACCAGGAGATCCTCGGGATACTAAGAGATCCCTTGTGTAAACATAGAGGATACTAGGAGATCCTCGGGATACTAGGAGATCCCTCGAGTATATGAAAAAGATACAGGAGATCCTCGGGATACTAGGAGATCCCTCGAGTATATGATGAGGATACCAAGAGATCCTCGGGATACTAGGAGATCCCTCGAGCATATGATGAGGATACCAGGAGATCCTCGGGATACCAGGAGATCCCTCAAGTATATGATGAGGATACCAGGAGAACCTCGGGATACCAGGAGAACCTCGGGATACCAGGAGATCCCCGATGATAGATATCCGGTGGTGATTTGCACTTCTATTTATTTACTGTGTTAGTTCTCGGTTACTGTCTTATTTATTATTTTGCTAGATTCTCACAGTAGATTATATCCATATGGTATTTCCTTATTCTATTGATTATCATGTTTTATCTCAATAGGGCATCGACCTTCCTCGTCACTACCTGACCGAGGTTAGACTTGGCACTTATTGAGTACCACTGTGGTGTACTCACGCCTCTTCTACGCATGTTTTTCATGTGCAAATCCAGGTACTTCTACGCAAGCGCATTATCAGTAGCTGTAGGGAGCATTTCGGAGACTTGAGGTATATTTGCCGCATCCGCAGATCGGAGAGTCACCCTCTCACTCTACCTCCTTTAGTTAGTTAGATGCTATTATGTTCTTCCTTGGTATAGACTTTCTGGATGATTAGAGCAGTGTTATGTATTACTCTTAGCCTGTGTTGCCCGTGGGTTTCCAGGTCTTTGGGATGGTTTCAGAATTTAAAGTGTTAAAGTGTATGCACCAGGTGGCAACTATATACATTACTCACGTTATTCAGCTTTTGATTATAAATTTTGTAAATGTTGTTACTTCCGCAATATGTTAGGCTTAGCTAGTCATGAAGACTAGGTACCATCATGACTTGTTCACAGTTGGTGAACTAGGGTCGTGACAAGTTGGTATCAGAGCTCTAGGTTCATAGGAGTCACGGGACACAGGCCGGTTTATTAGAGTCTCACTGATCGCTACAGAGACGTTCGTATTTATCTACGAGAGGCTATGTAACTGTTTAGTTAAAATCTTCATTATTTTGAATTCCTTGTCGTGAGATATTTTGACATCAATCCTAAAGTTCTGTCTTCTATTCTCTTACAGATGGTAAGGACACGTGCTACACGAGAGGATCAGGCACTCGCGCCCCATGCTGCCACTGTCAGAGGCCGGGGCTGGGGTAGAGGTCGAGGACGAGCACGAAGTGCAGCCACAGCCCCCACGCGCGCTGCCGCTGAGGTACCACTAGTAGATCCAGTTGGACAACAGGCACCTGGTACACCTACTACAACTACTACTACTCCAGCGCTCCAGTAGACCCTGGCTCAGTTCATGAGCATGAACACTACCTTGGCTCAGGCTGGGGGAGAGGCCCAGACTCTCGTATCCCGCACTCCTGAGTAGAGAGTGACAATGGAGCAGGTCCTAGAGGTTATTCTTGTACTGCCTGCAGCACCAGTGCAGCCCGGGAATGGGTCAGCTATCTCAGAGGACGAGCAGCGTAGGCTAGAGAGGTTGAAGAAATATGATCCCCCAGTGTTTAGTGGCCTAGCCTCAGATGACGCCTTGGGATTTTTGGAGGAGTGTCATTGTATCCTTTGTACTATGGGCATAGTAGAGTATAGTGGGGTTTCTTTCACCGCCTTTCAGCTTCGAGGAGGCGCCTATAATTGGTGGCGTACTTATGAGATTGACAGTCCAGTCGTGGCTGCCTCAATGACTTGGACCCAGTTTTCAGACATGTTCATGAGAGAGTTTGTTCCCCAGAGCCTCAGGTATTCTTAGCACGTAGAGTTTGAGCACTTGATCTAGGGTGCTATGACAGTTTCAGAGTATGCTATCTGTTATACTAGGTTGGCTAGGCATATATCGACTTTGGTTGCCACAGTTCGGGAGAGAGTTCGGAGGTTTATCGAAGTTCTTATTCCGCCCATCCGGTCCAGCATGGCTCTAGAGTTAGAGATGGATATTCCTTATCAGCAGGTAGTGAGCATTGCTAGGAGGATTGAGGGTATGCTCGCCATGGGGCGAGGGGAGAGGGAGGCCAAGAGGTCTCGAGAGTCGGGTCACTACTTTGGTGACCGTACCTCATCAGTCGGTCGTTATGTTAGGGGTTATTCTGGTCTCCCTGTTCATTCAGCCTTGCCAGCAGCCGGTAGTACTCCAGCTCTGCCAGCACCTCAGGAGCCTTATTATGTGCCTCCAGTTTCTAGCGCACCTCCCACGCAGGGTACTTCCAGAGGCCAGTCCAACAGGCCTAGCTCCAGTCAGTCACAGCCACCGCGTCCTTCCAGAGCTTGCTATGAATGTGGTGATACCCGTCATGTGGTGAGGGATTGCCCTATAATTGGAAGGAGTGCACCTCCATAGACTACTCAGCCATAGCGTGCTCCTCAGAGTTCTCAGGCTATGGTTCCAGCTTCCATTGCTACCCCACCTGCCCAGCCAGCTAGGGATGGAGGCCGGGGAGATAGAGGCCGCCCTCGTGAGAGGGTTCAGGCCAGATATTATTGCATTCCTGCTCCTACTGAGCCGGTTACCTCCGACTCTGTCATTACAGGTATTATTCTGGTTTGTCATAGAGAGACATCGGTTCTATTCAATCCCGGCTCTACTTATTCATATGTGTCCTCTTATTTTTCTTTGCATTTGGGTGTGCCTCGGGATTCTTTGAGTGCCCTCGTTTATGTTTCTACTCCTGTGGGAGATTCTCTTGTTGTGGACCACGTGTACCGGTCATGTTTGGTTACTCTTCATGGTTTTGAGACCAGGGCTGATCTATTATTACTCGGTATGGTTGACTTTGACATTATTCTGGGCATGGACTGGTTGTTGCCCCATCATGTTATTCTTAATTGTCATGCCAAGACCGTGATGCTGGATATGCCCGGTGTTCCACGTATTGAGTGGAGTGGTACTTTAGATCATTCTCCCAGTAGGGTTATTTCCTTCCTTAAAGCTCAATGTATGTTTGAGAAGGGGTGTGCCGCGTATTTAGCTTATGTGAGAGATGTCAGTGCTGACACCCCCTCTGTTGATTTAGTCCCAGTGGTACAGGATTTCCCCGATGTATTTCCAGCTGATCTTCCGGGCATGACGCCCGTTAGAGATATCGATTTTGGCATTGATCTGTTATCGGGCACTCAGCCCATTTCTATTCCCCCGTATCGCATGGCTCCTCCTGAGTTGAAGGAGTTCAAGAAGTTGAAGGATCAGTTGCAGGAATTGTTGGGCAAGGGTTTTATTCAACCCAGTGTTTTGCCAGGGGGTGATCATGTCTTGTTTGTGAAGAAAAAGGATGGTTCTATGCGTATGTGCATTGATTATCGCCAGTAGAACAAAGTTACAGTGAAGAATCAATATCCTTTACCTCGTATCGATGATCTGTTTGATCAGCTTCAGGGCGCACAGGTGTTTTCCAAGAATGATTTGCACTCAGGTTATCATCAGTTGAAGATTCGGGAGCCAGATATCCCGAAGATTGCCTTCAGGACTCGGTATGGTCATTACGAGTTCCTTGTGATGTCTTTTGGGCTGAGTAATGCCCCGACAACTTTTATGCATTTGATGCACATCGTATTCAGGCCATATCTTGACTCATTCGTGATTGTTTTTATTGATGATATTCTGGTATATTCTCGGAGTCGGGAGAAGCATAGGTAGCACCTGAGGATAGTGCTTCAGACTCTAAGGGAGGAGATTATATGCAAAGTTCTCCAAATATGAGCTCTGGCTGAGTTTTGTGGCATTCCTAGTCTACGTGGTGTCGAGTGAGGGCATTCGAGTGGATCCGAGGAAGGTGGAGGCCATACAGAGTTGGCCCAAGCCCTCTTCAGCTATAGAGATTTGCAGTTTCCTTGGCTTGGCGGGTTATTACCGTCGCTTTGTAGAGGGGTTTTCATCGATTGTGGCCCCTATGACTACATTGACTCAGAAGGGTAACCCATTTCAGTGGACAGAGGAGTGTGAGGCGAGCTTCCAAAGGCTCAAGATAGCTTTGACCTCGGCCCTAATCTTGATGCTACCTACCGGTTCGGGGTCCTATACAGTTTATTGTGATGCCTCACGGGTTGGACTTGGAGCAGCGTTGAAGCAGGACGGTAGGGTGATTGCCTACGCATCCAGACAGTTGAAGGTGCATGAAATGAACTACCCTATCCATGATCTTGAGTAAGCTGCCATTGTTCACGCCTTGAAGATCTGGCGTCATTCTTTGTATAGGGTACCTTGTGAGGTCTATACTGACTATCGGAGTTTGCAGCACTTGCTTAAGCAGAAGGACCTGAATATGCGTCAGAGGAGATGGTTAGAGTTGTTAAAGGATTATGATATTACTATTCTTTATCACCTGGGCAAGGCCAATGTGGTTGCCGATGCCTTGAGTGGTCGGGCGAAGATTTTGGGGAGTTTGGCATATCTACCAGCCTCAGAGAGACCTATGGTGATGGATGTTTAGGCTTTAGCCAGACAGTTCATGAGGTTGGACCTTTCAGAGCCTAGTCGGGTTTTATCCTGCGTGGTTTCTCGGTCTTCCCTATTTGGTCGTATCAAGGAGCGGCAGTATGATGACCCTCATTTGCTTGTCCTTGTGGACAGATTTCGCCGTGGTGATGCTAGAGATGTTACCATCAGGGATGAGGGGGTATTGAGGATACAGGGCCAGATTTGTGTGCCCAATGTCGATGATCTTCGAGAGTTGATTCTAGAAGAGGCCTATAGCTCTCGATATTCCATCCACCTGGGTGCTGCGAAGATGTATCAGGACTTGAGGCAGCACTACTAGTGGAGGCGGATAAAGAAGGATATAGTTGACTATGTGTCTAGATGCCTCAACTGCCAGTAGGTGAAGTATGAGCACCAGCGTCCGGGTGGGTTGCTACAGCAGATTGAGATCCCAGAGTGGAAGTGGGAGCGTATCACCATGGACTTCATATCTGGACTCCCACAGACCGTGAAGAAGTTTGATTCTATTTGGGTCATTGTGGATCAGCTGACCAAGTCTGCTCATTTCATACCTGTGTGTACCACTTACTCATCGGAGCGGTTGGCGAAGATTTATATCAGGGAGATCATCCATTTGCATGGTATTCCAGTTTCTATCATCTCAGACAGAGGTACTCAGTTTACATCACGGTTTTGGAGGGCCGTGCAGCAGGAGTTAGGCACTCGGGTGGAGTTGAGCACAACATTTCACTCCTAGACAGACAGACAGTCCGAGCGCACTATTCAGATTTTGGAGGATATGCTCCATGCGTGCATGATTGAGTTTGGAGGGTCATGGGATCATTTCCTTCCACTGGCGGAGTTTGCTTATAACAACAGTTATCAGTCCAGAATTCAGATGGCGCCATGTGAGGCCTTATATGGTAGGAGATGTAGATCTCCGGTGGGCTGGTTTGAGCCGGGTGAGGCCAGACTATTGGGCACAGAGATGGTTCAGGATGCAATGGAGAAGGTTAAGATGATTCAGGAGAGACTCCATGCAACCCAGTCCCAACTGAAGAGTTATGCGGACAAGAATGTTCGTGATGTTGCATATATGGTGGGCGAGCGGGTTCTCCTTCGAGTCTCGCTTATGAAGGGCGTCATGAGGTTTGGGAAGAAAGGGAAGCTGAGTCCGAGATTTATTGGGCCCTTTAAGATCTTGAGGTGAGTTGGGGAGGTTGTTTATGAGCTTGCCTTACCTCCCAGCTTAGCCGGAGTTCATCCGATATTTCATGTTTCGATGCTCCGGAGATATCATGGTGATCTGTCGCATGTGTTAGATTTAAGTTCAGTCCAGTTGGACAAGGATCTATCCTATGTTGAGGAGCCAGTGGCCATTTTGAACAGGCAGATCAGAAAGTTGAGGTCAATGAGCATTGCTTCAGTGAAGGTCCAGTGGCGGGGTCAGCTGGCCGAGGAGGCGACTTGGGAGACCGAGCAGGATATGCGCAGCCAGTACCCTCACCTTTTTGCTACTTTAGGTCTGTTCTCTATGCTCGTTCGAGGACGAATGAATGTTTAAGTATAGGAGGACGTAATGACCCGGCCGGTCATTTTTGGAATTTACGCCCCGATCCCCCATTAACTACTTTACCTAAGTTCATTTCTGCTATTTTGGTTTGCCGGGACGTTCGATATTAGGATTCGGAGTGTTTTGGGACACTTAGTCCCTAAATGAGAGCTTAAGAGTTAAAAATGGTCCGTGTTTGGAACAGTGTGAAGACGACCTCCTAATGGAAATTAGATGGTTTCGTTAGCTGTGTTAGGTGATTTCGGGGTTGAGAGAGTGTTCAGAATGTAATTTGGAGGTCCGTAGCTTATTTAGGCTTGAAATGCCGAAGTTTGAATTTTTGAAGTTTCCGATCCAATAGTGAGTTTTCGATCCGAGGGTCTGTTTGGAATTCCGGAAGCTTTTGTAGCTCCGTCATATCATTTTGGATGTACGTGCAAAATTCCAGGTCATTCGGGCAAGGTTTGGGTAGGTTTTGGATCGAAAGCGTATTTTGGATGAACTTGAAGTTCTTAGGCTTGAATCTTTGATTTAATCGGGTTTCCGGTGTCTTTTGAGATGTTTAAGGATTGGTGCAAGTTCGAATAAGGCGTTAGATGGTATTGGAGTTTTTGGTTGGGGTCCCGGGGGCCCCGAGATGATTTCGGATGGTCGACGGGTAGAATTCCTAAAGTGTGCCACAACTGAACTTCTCATCCTCTGGTATTTCCGCTTCTGTGGCTTGGGAACCGCAGAAGCGGTGCAGCATAATTAGCTTCTTCATCACATAAGCGAAATTGGGCACCACCTCGAGAAAATTGCAGAAGCGGTCTCCTTTCAGCATAAGCGGAACCGCAAATGCGGTTAATAGTCCGCAGAATCGGACTCTGGTCACTTTGGTGGAACCGCAAAAGCGGTTGGTTCTTCCGCAAAAGCGGGACCGCAGAAGCAGTCCCTGGGCCGTAAAAGAAGAAACAACTGTTCTGATAAGGGTTTATCAAAGGCTTAACTTCAAAAGTTGGAAAATCAATTGAGAGCCCGAGAGAAGACGATTTTGAGTGGGTTTTGAAGAGAAGATCATTGGGTAATGTCGCTTTGATCCTTTCTAGTTATATTTCCTCATTACCTAGTTAAATCAACCGTTAGAATTCAAATTCAAGGTCTAAAATTGGGAAAAATGGGTGAACCATCTTAGACTTAATTATGTGATTTTGAGTGGGTATTTGACCTCTGATTTTGGAGATTTTTATATGGTTAGACTCGTGAGAGTACGAGGGTTCTGAAAATGCAAAAGTTATTCGATTCTGAGTTGTTGGCCTGGGGGGAATTTTGGTCATTTTACATATTTTCACGCCCTAGCTTTAATTTTAATAATAAAATCAGATGTTTGCGATGTTATTTAGGTTACGTAATTGGATTGAATAGATTTGGGCCATTTGGAGTCGGATACTCGTGGCAAGGGCATCATTCCTTAGTTAATTTTTGCACCGGTTTGAGGTAAGTGGCTTGTCTAACTTTGTGTGGGAAATCTCTCCCCTTAGGATATATTACTTGTTATTTTAAATGCCCGGTACGCAATGTGACAAGCATGTACTTGGGCTAGTTGTTGAAAATCCATTTTACTTAGAATATTTAACTGTGTTTTCTTGCGAATTTGCCTATTCTAAAATGCAATTTAACCTGTGTTAGCTTAGGATAAGCATGTTTAGCTGACTTACTTGCTTAATTGCTTAAACTGTATTATATGTTCTTTGTGAAACATGCTAGACTATAAATTCTATTAATTGTTCTTACTTAGCATTTATCTTATTTGAATTGTGTGGTGTTACGAAGTGAGGACTATAGGACGGCATCCCGATAACTCCCTTTGTATGTGTTTTGTTCTACGACTGAGATTGCGGGATACCAAGAGATCCCTGGCACAGATATGATTATAAAAGAGGAGGATACCGGGAGATCCTCGGGATACTAAGAGATCCCTTATGTAAACATGGACGATACTAGGAGATCCTCAAGATACTAAGAGATACCTCGAGAATATGATGAGGATACCAGGATATCCTCGGGATACTAGGAGATCCCTCGAGCATATAATGAGGATACCAGGAGATCCTCGGGATACTAGGAGATCCCTCGAGCATATGATGAGGATACCAGGTGAACCCTCGAGTATATGATGAGGATACCAAGAGATCCTCGGGATACCAGGAGATCCCCGATGATAGATATCCGGTGGTGATTTGCACTTCTATTTATTTACTGTGTTAGTTATCGGTTATTGTCTTATTTATTATTTTGCTAGATTCTCGCAGTTGATTATATCCATATGGTATTTCCTTATTCTATTGATTATCATGTTTTTATCTAAGTAGGACCTCGACCTTCCTCGTCACTACCCGACCGAGGTTAGGCTTGGCACTTACTGAGTAATGTTGTGGTGTACTCACGCCTCTTCTGCGCATGTTTTTCATGTGCAAATCCAAGTACCTCTAAGCAAGCGCATTATCAGTAGCTGCAGGGAGCATTTCGGAGACTTGAGGTATATCTGCCGCGTCCGCAGATCGGAGAGTCACCCTCTCACTCTACCCCCTTTAGTTAGTTAGATGTTATTCTGTTCTTCCTCGGTATAGACTTTCCGGATGATTAGAGCAGTGTTATGTATTACTCTTAGCCTGTGTTGCCCGTGGGTTTCCAGGTCTTTGGGATGGTTTCAGAATTTAAAGTGTTAAAGTGTATGTACCAGGTGGCAACTATTTACATTACTCACGTTATTCAGCTTTTGATTATAAATTTCGTAAATGTTGTTACTTCCGCAATTTGTTAGGCTTACCTAGTCATGAAGACTAGGTGCCGTCATGACGTGTTCACAGTTGGTGAACTAGGGTTGTGACAAGTTGGTATCAGAGCTCTAGGTTCATAGGAGTCACGGGACACAGGCCGGTTGATTAGAGTCTCGCTGATTGGTACGGAGACATCCGTATTTATCTACGAGAGGCTATGTAACTGTTTAGGAAAAATCTTCATTCTTTTGAATTCCTTGTCGTGAGATATTTTGACATCAATCCTAAACTTTTGTCATCTATTCTCTCACAGATGGTGAGGACACGTGCTGCACGAGAGGACCAGGCACCCGCGCCCCCTGCTGCCACCGTTAGAGGCCGGGGCAGGGGTAGAGGTCGAGGATACGCACGAGGTGCAGCCACAGTACCCACGCACACTGCCGCTGAGGTACCACTAGCATATCTAGTTGGAGAACAGGCACCTGGTACACCTACTACAACTACTACTACTCCAGCGCTCCCGTAGACCTTGGCTCAGTTCATGAGTATGTACACTACCTTGGCTCAGGCCGGGGGAAGGGCCCAGACTCCCGTATCTCGCACTCCTGAGCAGAGAGTGTCGATGGAGCAGGTCCCAGAGGTTATTCCTGTACCACCTGCAGCACCAGTGCAGCCCGGGGATGGGTCAGCTATCTCAGAGGACGAGCAACATAGTTTAGAGAGGTTCAAGAACTATGATCCCCCAATGCTTAGTGGCCTTGCCTCAGATGACGACTTGGGATTTTTGGAGGAGTGTCATCGTATCCTTCGTAGTATGGGCATAGTGGAGTCTAGTGGGGTTTCTTTCACTGCCTTTCAGCTTCGGGGAGCCGCCTATGATTGGTAGCGTACTTATGAGATTGACAGTCCAGTCGCGGCTGCCTCACTGACTTGGACCCAGTTCTCAGACATGTTCATGAGAGAGTTTGTTCCAACAGCCTCAGGGATTCTTAGCGCGCGGAGTTTGAGCACTTGCGCTAGGGTGCTATGACAGTTTCAGAGTATGCCATCCATTATACTAGGTTGGCTAGGCATGCACCGGCTTTGGTTGCCACAGTTCGGGAGAGAGTTCAGAGGCTTATGAAGGGTCTTATTCCGCCCATATGGTCCAGCATGGCTCGAGAGTTAGAGATGGATATTCCTTATCAGCAGGTAGTGAGCATTGCTAGGAGGATTGAGGGTATGCTCGCCAGGGGGCGAGGGGAGAGGGAGGCCAAGAGGTCTCGAGAGTTGGGTCACTACTTTGGTGCTCGTACCTCGTCAGTCGGTCGTTATGTTAGGGGTTATTTTGGTCGCCCTATTCATTCAGCCTTGCCAGCAGCCGGTATTACTCCAGCTTCGCCAGCACCTCAGGAGCCTAATTATGTGCTTCCAATTTTTAGCGCGCCTCCTGCGCAGGGTACTTCCAGAGGCCAGTCCAGCAGGCCTAGCTCCAGTCAGTCACAGCCACCGCGTCCTCCCATAGATTGCTATGAGTGTGGTGATACCCGTCATATGGTGAGGGATTGCCCTAGACTTAGGATGAGTTCACCTCTACAGACTGCTCAGCCACAGCGTGCTCCTCAGAGTTCTCAGGCTATGGTTCCAACTTCCATTGCTACCCCACCTGCCCAGCCAGCGAGGGATGGAGGCCGGGGAGATAGAGGCCGCCCTCGTGAGAGGGTTCAGGACAGATATTATTGTATTCCTGCACATACTGAGGTGGTTGCCTCCGACTCTATCATTACAGGTATTATTCTGGTTTGTCACATTGAGACATCGGTTCTATTCGATCCAGGCTCTACTTATTCATAAGTGTCGTCTTATTTTGCTTCACATTTGGGTGTGCCTCGGGATTCTTTGAGTGCCCTCGTTTATGTTTCTACTCTTGTGGGAGATTTTCTTGTTGCGAACCGCGTGCACCGGTCGTGTTTGGTTACTATTCGTGGTTTTGAGACCAGGGATGATCTATTATTACTCGGCATGGTTGACTTTGACATTATTTTGGGCATGTACTGGTTGTCGCCCCATCATGCTATTCTTAATTGTCACGCCAAGACTGTGATTCTGGCTATGCCAGGTGTTCCACGTGTTGAGTGGAGTGGTACTTTAGATCATACTCCCAGTAGGGTTATTTCCTTCCTTAAAGCCCACTGTATGGTTGAGAAGGGGTGTGCCGCGTATTTAGCTTATGTGAGAGATGTCAGTGTTGACACCCCTTCTGTTGATTCAGCCCCAGTGGTACGGGATTTCCCCGATGTATTTCCAACTAATCTTCCGGGCATGCCGCCCGATAGAGATATCAATTTTGGCATTGATCTGTTGTCGGGCACTCAGCCCATTTCTATTCCCCAGTATCGCATGGCTCCTTCTGAGTTGAAGGAGTTGAAGGATCAGTTGCAGGAATTGTTGGGCAAGGTTTTATTCGACCCAGTGTTTCGACAGTTCTTCTGTCTTGTTTGTGAAGAAGAAGGATGGTTCTATGCGTATGTGCATTGATTATCGCCAGTAGAACAAAGTTACAGTGAATTATCGATATCCTTTACCTCGTATCGATGATCTGTTTGATCAGCTTCAGGTCACACAGGTGTTTTCCAAGATTGATTTGCGCTCAGGTTATCATCAGCTGAAGATTCGGGAGCCAGATATCCTGAAGACTGCCTTCAGGACTCGGTATAGTCATTACGAGTTCCTTGTTATGTCTTTTGGGCTGACTAATGCCCCAACAGCTTTTATGCATTTGATGCACAGCGTATTCAGGCCATATCTTGACTCATTTGTGATTGTTTTTATTGATGATATTCTGGTATATTCCCGGAGTCGGGAGAAGCATGGTCAGCACCTGAGGATAGTGCTTCAAACTCTGAGGGAGAGGAGATTATATGCAAAGTTCTCCAAATGTGAGCTCTGGCCGAGTTTTGTGGCATTCCTAGGCCACGTGGTGTCGAGTAAGGGCATTCGAGTGGATTCGAGGAAGGTAGAGGCCATGCAGAGTTGGCCCAGGCCCTCTTAAGCTACAGAGATTCACAGTTTCCTCGGCTTGGCGGGTTATTACCGTCGCTTTATAGAGGGGTTTTCATTGATAGTGGCCCCTATGACTAGATTGACTCAGAAGGGTGACCTATTTCAGTGGACAGAGGAGTGTGATGCAAGATTCCAAAGGCTCAAGACAACTTTGACTTCGGCCCTAATCTTGATGTTGCCTACCGGTTCAGGTTCCTATACAGTTTATTGTGATGCCTCACGGGTTGGACTTGGAGCGGCGTTGATGCAGGACGGTAAGGTGATTGCCTACGCGTCTAGACAGTTGAATGTGCATGAAAAGAACTACGATGTTTTGTCATATCTACCAGCCTTAGAGAGACATATGGCGATGGATGTTCAGGATTTAGCCAGACAGTTGGTGACATTGGACCTTTCAGAGCCCAGTCGGGTTCTAGCTTGCGTGGTTTCTCGGTCTTCCCTATTTGGTCGCATCAGGGAGTTGCAGCATGATGACCCTCATTTGCTTGTCCTTCAGGACAGAGTTCGGCGTGGTGATGCTAGAGATGTTACCATCAGGGATGATGGGGTATTGAGGATACAGGGCCGGATTTGTGTTCCTAATGTCGATGATCTTCGAGATTTGATTCTAGCAGAGGCCCATAGCTCGCGGTATTCCATCAATCCGGGTGCCGCGAAGTAGTATCGAGACTTGAGGCAGCACTACTAGTGGATGCGGATGAAGAAGGATATAGTTGACTATGTGTCTAGATGCCTCAACTGCCAGTAGGTGAAGTATGAGAACCAGCGTCCGGGTGCGTTGCTATAGTAAATTGAGATCCCAGAGTGGAGGTGGGAGCGTATCACCATGGACTTCATATCTGGACTCCCACAAACCGTGAAGAAGTTTGATTCTATTTGGGTCATTGTGGATCAGCTGACCAAGTCCGCTCATTTCATACCTGAGTGTACCACTTACTCATCGGAGCGGTTGGCGGAGATTTATATCAGGGAGATTGTCTGTTTGAATGGTATTCCAGTTTCTATCATCTCAGACAGAGGTACTCAATTTACATCGCGGTTCTGGAGGGTCGTGCAACAGGAGTTAGGCACTCGGGTGGAGTTGAGCACGACATTTCACCCACAGACAGACAGACAGTCGGAGCGCACTATTCAGATTTTGGAGGATATGCTACGTGCGTGCGTGATTGAGTTTGGAGGGTCATGGGATCATTTCCTACCACTGGCAGAGTTTTCTTATGACAACAGTTATCAGTCCAGCATTCAGATGGCGCCATATGAGGCCTTATATGGTAGGAGATGTTGATCTCTGGTGGGTTGGTTTGAGCCGAGTGAAGCCAGACTATTGGGCACAGAGATGGTTCAGGATGCAGTGGAGAAGGTTAAGGTGATCCAGGATAGACTCCGTGCAGCCCAGTCCCGACAGAAGAAATACGCGGACAAGAAGGTTCGTGATGTTGCATATATGGTGGGCGAGCGGGTTCTGCTTCGAGTCTCGCCTATGAAGGGCGTCGTGAGGTTTGGGGAGAAAGGGAAGCTGAGTCCGAGATTTATTGGGACCTTTGAGGTCTTGAGGCAAGTTGGGGAGGTTGCTTATGAGCTTGCTTTACCTCCCAGCTTAGCCGGAGTTCATCTGGTATTTCATGTTTCGATGCTCCGGAGATATCATGGTGATCCGTCGCATGTGTTGGATTTTAGTTCAGTCCAGTTTGGCAAGGATCTATCTTATGTTGAGGAGCTAGTGGCCATTTTGAATAGGCAGATCAGAAAGTTGAGGTCAAAGAGCATTGCTTCAGTGAAGGTCCATGGCGGGGTCAGCCGGCCGAGGAGGCGACTTGGGAGACCGAGCAGGATTTGCGCAGCCAGTACCCTCAACCTTTTGCTACTTCAGCTCGGTTCTCTCTGCTCTTTCGAGGATGAACGAATGTTTAATTGTAGGAGGATGTAACGACCCGGCCGGTCATTTTTGGAATTTACGCCCTGATCCCCTATTAACTGCTTTCCCTAAGTTCATTTCTGCTATTTTGGTTTGCCGGGATGTTCGGTATTAGGATTCGGAGTGTTTTGGGACACTTAGTCCCCAAAATGAGAGCTTAAGAGTTGAAAATGGTCCGTGTTTGGAAAAGTGTGAAGACGACCTCGGAATGGAAATCGGATGGTTTCGTTAGCTCCGTTAGGTGATTTCGGGGTTGAGAGAGTGTTCGGAATGTAATTTGGAGGTTCGTAGCTCATTTAGGCTTGAAATGCCGAACTTGGAATTTTTGAAGTTTCAGGTCCGATAGTGAGTTTTTGATCCGAGGGTCGGTATGGAATTTCGGAAGCTTCTGTAGCTCCGTCATATCATTTTGGATGTGCGTGCAAAATTCCAGGTCATTCGGGCGAGGTTTGGGTAGGTTTTAGATCGAAAGTGTATTTTGGATGAACTTGAAGTTCTTAGGTTTGAATTTTTTATTTAATCGGGTTTCCGGTGTCATTTGAGATGTTTAAGGATTGGTGCAAGTTCGAATAAGGCATTAGATGGTATTGGAGTTTTTGGTTGGGGTCCCGGGGGCCCCGAGATGATTTCGGATGGTCGAAGGGTAGAATTCCTAAAGTGTACCACGGCTGAACTTCTCATCTTCTAGTATTACCGCTTCTGCGGCTTGGGAACCACAGAAGCGGCGCCGCATAAGCAGCTTCTTCATCGCATAAGCAAAATTGGGCACCACCTCAGGAAAATCGCAGAAGCGGTCTCCTTTCCGCATAAGCGGAACCGCAAAAGCGGACTCTGGTCACTTTGGTGGAACCGTAAAAGCGGTTGGTTCTTCAGCAAAAGCGGGACCGCAGAAGCGGTCCCTGGGCCGTAAAAGCGGAAACGACTGTTCTGATAAGGGTTTATCTGAGGCTTAACTTCAAAAGTTGGAAAATCAATTGAGAGCTCGAGAGAAGGCGATTTTGAGTGGGTTTTGAAGAGAAGATCATTGGGTAACGTCGCTTTGATCCTTTCTAGTTATATTTCCTCATTACCTAGTTAAATCAACCGTAAGAATTCAAATTCAAGGTATAAAATTGGGAAAAATAGGTGAACCTTCTTAGACTTAATTATGTGATTTTGAGTGGGTATTTGACATCTGATTTGGGGGATTTTTATATGGTTAGACTAGTGAGAGTACGAGGGTTCTGAAAATGTGAAAGTTATTCGATTCTGAGCCATTGGCCTGAGGGGCATTTTGGTCATTTTACCTATTTTCACGCCCTAGCTTTAATTTTTATAAAGAAATTAGTTGTTTGCGATGTTATTTATGTTACGTAATTGGATTGAATAGATTTGGTCCATTCGGAGACGGATACTCGTGGCAAGGGCATCGTTCCTTAGGTTATTCTTACACCGGTTCGAGGTAAGTGGCTTGTCTAACTTTGTTTGGGGGACCTCTCCCCTTAGGATCTATTACTTGTTATTTTAAATGCCCGGTACACGATGTGACGAGCATGTACTTGGGCTAGTTGTTGAAAATCTGTTTTACTTAGAATATTTTGACTGTGTTTTCTTGCGAATTTGCCTATTCTAAAATGCAATTTAACCTGTGTTTGCTTAGGATAAGCATGTTTAGCTCACTTACTTGCTTAATTGCTTAAACTGTATTATATGTTCTTCGTGAAACATGCTAGACTAGAAATTCTATTAATTGTTCTTACTTAGCATTTATCTTATTTGAATTGTGTGGTGTTACGAATTGAGGACTATAGGACGGCATCCCGATAACTCCCTTTGTATGTGTTTCGTTCTACGACTGAGATTGCGGGATACCAAGAGATCCCTGGCACAGATATGATTATGAAAGAGGAGGATACCAGGAGATCCTCGGGATACTAAGAGATCCCTTGTGTAAACATGGACGATACTAGGAGATCCTCGGGATACTAGGATATCCCTCGAGAATATGATTAGGATACCAGGATATCCTCGGGATACTAGGATATCCCTCGAGTATATGATGAGGATACCAGGAGATTCTCGGGATACTAGGAGATCCCTCGAGCATATGATGAGGATACCAGGAGATCCTCGGGAACCAGGAGATCCCTCGAGTATATGATGAGGATACCAGGAGATCCTCGGGATACCAGGAGATCCTCGATAATAGATATCCAGTGGTGATTTGCACTTCTATTTATTTACTGTGTTAGTTCTCGGTTACTATCTTATTATTATTTTGCTAGATTCTCATTGTAGATTATATCCATATGGTCTTTCCTTATTCTATTGATTATCATGTTTTTATCTCAGTAGGGCCTCGACCTTCATCGTCACTACCTAACCGAGGTTAGGCTTGGCACTTACTGAGTACCAATGTGGTGTACTCACGCCTCTTCTGCGCATGTTTTTCATGTGCAGATCCAGGTACCTCTACGCAGTCTCATTATCAGTAGCTGTAGGGAGCATTTCGGAGACTTGAGGTATATCTGCCGCGTCCGCAGATCGGAGAGTCTCCCTCTCACCTACCCCCTTTAGTTAGTTAGATAGACTTTCTGGATGATTAGAGCAGTGTTATTTATTACTCTTAGCCTGTGTTGCCTGTGGGTTTCCGAGTCTTTGGGATGGTTTCAGAATTTAAAGTGTTAAAGTGTATGTGTCAGGCGGAAACTATATACATTACTCACGTTATTTAGCTTTTGATTATAAATTTTGTTACTTCCGCAATGTGTTAGGCTTACCTAGTCGTGAAGACTAGGTGCCATCATGACGTGTTCACTGTTGGTGAACTAGGGTCATGATAGAGCCCAATTCCAACATCCGGAATTCTATGCCCGACATGTTTCCAACATAAGGTCATCATATTAATCACTACACGCTATACCCAAACATGGCTGTATAATTTTATTGAAGTCACACCTAGCATCACTTCACATTACCGGACCACAATAACCTTTTTCTGATCAACTTAGTCAAAATTCCACGAATCTGATGCTCTCATTGCACCCCATGACATACACAGGCCTTACTCGAACTCTTACAATGCCGCCTTAACAGATGAGATGTAGAAATTCATAATCAACTGCCGAGTGAACCAATCATTGAGTCTACACTTCTTACAAGAGACATTACCTCATTCTGGACCAAATAACGATCTGTGTTCCTTAATATATTTCACATAATCAAATTGCACTGATCCTAAATCCAACAATCTCATCTCATCCAATACAAACTGCTCAGGTAATAAGCCACCCTGATATGACCAAAAGTCTCATATGATGCCACAATGTGCCAATAGGCTACCAATTAGAATGTGATACAAAAGGAAAATGAACTCAGAAAAGGAATTTCAATTACCTCGCTCGCGAATCATACATGTGACGTGGGCGCACAACTAATATGAGCTTCCTTCAAAAAATAGGAAAAAGAACACAAATAATAGAGATGGGGAAATGTACTAAACATCACATTGTTGCGGCGCGCAACCCGGGTCCGAGCAATCATAACCATGGCGGCATTCCACCCGATCCACCCAACATAACCATGGTGGCGTGCCACCCGATCCAAATAACATACTCATAGCGGCATGCCACCCGATCCACATATGGAACTCATATAAGGAGCTGGACATCGAGCTAATTTTCTCATTATAACAAAATACTAAATATCAGTCATAAACACGGTAAGTGTATATAATACCATTCCCTAGGGAGACATATAACACTATAATCCACAAACTCGAGCACAGCTGAAGTGCGATATATGATCTAAATCTCAAGAGCCATCCTGCTCATATAACCTCAACTCTATGTGGAACCTCAACACATAAGAAATTCACCAAGCTGTCTCATAACTCGCACGGCGCATTGTTGTCACGACCCTAGTTCACCAACCACGAACATGCCATGACGGAACCTAGTCCCCATGACCAGGTAAGCCTAACATTTGCGGAAGTAAAATAATTACAGAAAATAAAGAAAATCAAATTAAATATCTAGAAAGGAAATTCTACTGAATGCCACTCGGCATATACAACTCGATATCACCAATCTAAAACAATCCTAAAACTGGAAACTCACGGGCAACACAAGCTATAGAAATGTGTAATAAAGGCTCTAAACTCCAGAATTTCTAACAATAGGAAGAAAAGAAAACTAAGTACTAAAGATAGAGTAAAGAGGGAGACTCTTCGGTCTGCGGACGCAGCAGATCTACCTTGAAGTCTCTGTAATCCTCTTGCCTCACTGATAGTGCGCCTGAGTGGAGGTACCTGGATCTGCACATGAAAAACATGCGTAGAAGGGGCGTGAGTACACCACATCCGTACTCAGTAAGCGTCAAGCCTAACCTCGGTTGGGTAGTGACGAGGAAGGTCAGGGCCCTACTGAGGTTTAATAAAATAAATAATAAGATAACAGAAACAGTTTAACTAAAGTCTATAGTGAGAATCTAAACTGGATAACTAAGTAAAACAGTAATAGAGGGCAAAGGTAACAATACAAGGAATACTGCTCTTAACAAGGAATAGTAGTCGAGGATCTTTTGGTATCCTGAGGATCTCTTGGTATCCTCATCATATACAATGGGGATCTCTTGGTATCCTCAATAAGTAGTCGGGTATCTCTTAGTATCCCGAGGATCTCTTAGTATCCTCAATAAGTAGCATTCAAATATTCAAAGATCATGTCCTAAGGGGAAAGGTCCCCCACGCAAGGTTAGACAAGTCATTTACCTCAAATCGGCTAAAAAATCAACTAGAGACCACACCTTTGCCACAAGTATCCGACTCCAAATGGCCCAAATCTATTAAATTCAATTACATATCGTAAATAATATTGCAAACAACTGATTCCACTATTATATTTAAAGCTAGGGTGCGAAAATAGGTAAAATGACCAAAATGCCCCTCAGGCCAATGTCTCATAATCGGTTAATTTTCACATTTTTAGAACTCTAGTACTCTCACGAGTCTAACCATATAAAAATCGCCCAAATCGGAGGTCAAATGCTCACTCAAAACCCAATAGTTTGGTCTAAGAAGTTTTCCCCGATTTTGATTCTAAATTCGAAATTAGATGATGGATTCAACTATATATTGATGGAATACAACTAAAAAGGATTAAGGAAACGTTACCCAATGATCTTCTCTTCAAAACCCACTCAGAATCGCCCTCTCCTGAGCTCTCGATTGATTTTTTCAACTTTTGAAACTCAACCCTCGAAATTGATATTTCTGCCCAGAGGTTTCCGATTATGCGATCCCGCTTCTGCGGAAACCTAACCGCTTCTATGGTTTTACTTAAAATCCCAGCTTCTGCATCTACGGCCCTGACATTACAGATACGGATCCGCTTCTGCGAGAAATCCACTGCATATGCGGATACTGAGCTCCTGACAAAACCTGCTTCTGCGGTCCTCTACGCCTCATTTATGGAACCGCATCTGCTATTCCCAAGCCGCAGATGCGGAAATACCAGAAGCAACCAAGACTGATATTTCCAAACTTCCAAAATCCTTTTGTTAACCACATGAAATCATCCCGAGACCCCCGGGACCTCAACCAAAAGCACCAATAACACTTAATACCCTATTCAAACTCGTACCAATCTTCAAAACACCTAAAACAATTTCGGAAACTCGATTAAATCGCGGATTTGAGCCTAAGAACTTCAAATTTCATCAAAATAGACTTTCGATCAAAAATCTAACCAAAACACGTCCGAATGACCTGAAATTTGGCACACACATCCCAAATGACATGATGGAGCTATTGCAATTTTTGAAATTCCAATCCGACCCCCGTATCGAAAACTCACTATCGGACCAGAAACTTCGACATTTCAATCCTAAATGAGCTACGTACATCCAAAATACATTCCGAACACGGTCCCAACCCCGAAATTACCTAACGGAGCTAACAGAACCATCGAATTTCCATTCCGAGGTCATCTTCATATGGTTCTAACTACGGACCACTTTTCAACACTTAAGCTCTCATTTAGGGCCTTGGTGTCCCAAAACTCACTGAAACCCAACACTTAACATCCCGGCAAACCAAAATAGCAAAAATGAACTTCGGGGAAGCAGTTAATAGGGGATCGGGGCATTAATTCTTAAGATGACCGGCCGGGTCGTCACATCCTCCTACACTTAAACATTCATTCGTCCTCGAACGAGCATAGAGAACATACCTGAAGTAGTGAAAAGAAGAGGGTAATTGCTGCGTATATCCTGCTCGGTCTCCCAAGTCGCCTCCTCGTCCGGCTGAACCCGCTACTAAACCTTCGCTGAAGCTATGTTGTTTGACCTCAACTTTCTGATCTGCCTGTCCAATATAGCCACTGGCTCCTTAACATAAGATAGATCCTTGTCCAACTGGACTGAACTGAAATCCAACACGTGCGAAGGGTCACCGTGATATCTCCAGAGCATCGAAACATGAAATACCGGGTGAATCACGGCCAAACTGGGAGGTAAGACAAGCTCATAGGCAACCTCCCCAACTCGCCTCAAGATCTCAAAAAGGCCAATAAACCTCGGACTCAACTTCCCTTTCTTCCCAAACCTCATAACGCCTTTCATAAGCAAAACCCGAAGCAGAACCCGCTCGCGAACCATATATGAAACATCACGAACCTTCCTTTCCGCGTAACTCTTCTATCTAGACTAGGTTATACAGAGTCTATCCTAAATCATCTTAACCTTCTCCAACACATCCTGAACCAACTCTGTGCCCAATAGCGTGGCCTCGCCCGACTCAAACCAGCCCACCAGAGATCTATACCTCTTACCATATAAAGCCTCATACGGCGCCATCTGAATGTTGGACTGATAACTGTTGTTGTAAGAAAACTCCGCCAATGGCAAGAAATGATCCCAAGACCCTCCAAACTCAATCACAGACGCACGGAGCATATCCTTAAGAATCTGAATAATGCACTTGGACTGTCCGTCTGTCTGGGGGTGAAATGATATGCTCAACTCCACCCGAGTACCTAACTCCTGTTGTACAGCTCTCCAGAACCGCTATGTAAACTAGGTACCTCTGTCTGAAATAAAAGAAATTGGAATACCATGAAGACAGACGATCTCCCGGATATAAATCTCCGCCAACCGCTCCGATGAATAAGTGGTACGCATAGGAATAAAATGAGCGGACTTGGTCAACCTATCCACAATGACCCAAATGGCATCAAACTTCTTCAAGATCCGTGGGAGTCCTGATACAAAGTCCATGGTGATGCACTCCCATTTCCACTCTGGAATCTCTATCTACTGAAGCAACCCACCCGGGTGCTGGTGGATATACTTCACCTGCTGGCACTTGAGGCATCTAGACACATAACCAACTATATCTTTCTTCATCTGCCTCCACCAATAGTGCTTTCGCAAGTCCTGATAAATCTTCGCGGCACCCGGATGAATGGAATACCGTGAACTATGGACCTCTGCTAGAATCAACTCTCGAAGACCCTCAACATTGGGCACACAAATTCGGCCCTGCATCCTTAATACCCCTTCATCTATGATAGTCACATCTCTAGCATCTCCATGCTGAACCTTGTCCTGAAGGACAAGCAAGTGAGGGTCATCATATTGTCGCTCCCAGATACGATAAAATAGGGAATACCGGGAGACCACACAGGCTAGAACCCTACTAGGCTCCGAAAGATCCAATCTCACAAACTTCCTGGCTGAGGCCTGAACATCCATCGCCATAGGCCTCTATAAAGCTTATAACTATGCCAAACTACCCAAACTCTCCGCCTGGTGACTCAAGGCATCCGCCACCACATTGGCCTTGCTAGGGTGATACAGAATAGTAATGTCATAGTCCTTCAGCAAATCTAACCACCTCCTCTGACGCATATTTAGATCCTTTTGCTTGAGTAAATGCTGCAAGCTCCGGTGGTCAGTATAGATCTTACAAGGCACACCGTACAAATAGTGACGCCGGATCTTTAAGGCATGAACAATGGCAGCTAACTCATGGTCGTGCACATGGTAGTTCTTTTCATGAATCTTCAACTGTCTGGATGCGTAGGAAATCACCCTACCATCCTGCATTAACACCGCTCCAAGGCCAATCCGTGAGGCATCACAATAAACTGTATAAGCTCTCGAACCAGTAGGCAATATCAAAATAGGGGCTGTAGTCAAAGCCATCTTGAGCTTCTAAAAGCTCACCTCACACTCCTCTATCCACTGAAATAGGGCACCCTTCTGGGTCAATCTAATCATAGGGGTTGCAATCGATGAAAACCCCTCCATAAAGCGATAGTAATAACCCGCCAAGCCAAGGAAACTGTGAATCTATGTAGCTTAGGATGGCCTGGGCCAACTCTGCACGGCCTCTACCTTTCTCGGATCCGCTCGAATACCCTTACTTGAAACGTGGCCTAAGAATGCCACAGAACTCAGCCAAAACTCACATTTTGAGAACTTTGCATATAACTTCTTCTCCCTCAAGGTGTGAAGCACAATCCTCAAGTGTTGCTCATGATCTTCCCGACTCCGGGAATACACCAGAATATCAACAATAAAAACAATAATGAATGAGTCAAGATATGTCCTGAATACACTGCGCATCAAATGCATGAAAGTTGTTGGGGCAATGGTCAGCCCAAACGACATAACAAGGAACTCGTATTGACCATACCGACTCCTGAAGGCAGTCTTCGGGATGTCGGTCTCCCGAAACCTGAGCACAAGTCAATCTTAGAAAACACCTATGCGCCCTGAAGCTGGTCAAATATATCATCAATACAAGGCAAAGGATAACGGTTCTTCACTATAACCTTGTTCAACTGGCGATAATCAATACACATATGCATAGAATCATTTTTCTTGTTAAAAACAAGACAGGAGAACCCTATGGTGAAACAATGGGTCGAATAAAACCCTTACAAATCAATTCCTGCAGCTGATCCTTCAACTCCTTGAACTCAGGAGCAGCAATGCGATACGGAGGAATGGAAATGGGTTGAGTGTTCAGTAATAGATCAATGCCAAAATCAATGTCTCTATCGGGCAGCATGCCTGGAAGATCAGCTGGAAACACATCGGGATAATCCCATACCACTGGGATAGAATCAGCAGAATGGGTATCAATACTAACATCTCTCACATAAGCTAAATGCGTGGCACACCCCTTCTCAACCATACGTTGAGCTTTAAGAAAAGAGATAACTCTACTAGGAGTATGATATAAAGTACCACTCCACTCAACACGTGGAACACCTGGCATAGACAGCGTCACGGTCATGGCATGACAATCAAGAATAGAAAAATGGGGCGACAACCAGTCCATGCCCAAAATAATGTCAAAATCCACCATACCGAGCAACAATAAATCCGCTATGGTCTCAAAACCACGAATAGTAACCAAACATGACCGATAAACGCGGTCCACAATAAGAGAATCTCCCACATGAGTAGAAACATAAACGGGGCACTCAAATATTCTCGAGGCACACCCAAATACGGAGCAAAGTAAGAAGACATATAAGAATAAGTAGAGCCTGGATCGAATAGAATTGATGCCTCTCTGTGAAAAACCAGTATAATACCTGTAACGATAGAGTCGGAGGCAATAGCCTCAATGCAAATAGGAATAGCATAATATCTGGCCCGGCCCCTCTCTCGAGAGTGGCCTCTCTCTCCCTGACCTCCACCCCTAGCCGGCTGGGCAGATGGGGTAGCAGCGGGAGCTGTAATCACGGCCTGAGAACTCTGAGGAGCACGCTGTGGCTGAGCAGTCTGTGGAGGTGGACTCCTCCCAAGTCTAGGGCAATCCCTCACCATATGACGGGTGTCACCACACTCAAAACAAGTTATGAGAGTATGTGGTGGATGTGACTGGCTAGGGCCAGGTCTGCTAGACTGACCTCTAGAAGCACCCCGCGCAGGAGGCGCGCTAGAAACTGGAGGTGCATAGTAAGGCTCTTGAGGGGTAGGCAGAGCTGGAGCACTGCCGGCTGCTGGAAAAGCTGAATGTACTGGGTAACCTGAATAACCTCTGCCATAACGACCTGCTGATGGGGTATGGGCACCAGAGTAGTGACCCGACTCTCGAGACCTCTTGGCCTCCCTCTCCCCTCGCTCCCTGGCGAGCACACCCTCAATCCTCCTAGCAATGCTCACTACCTGTTGATAAGGAACGTCCATCTCCAACTCTCGAGCCACGATAGATCTGATGGGTGGGATAAGAACCTCAATGAACCTGTGAAATCTCTCCCAAAATGTAGCAACCAAAGTCGGCGCATGCCTGGCAAACCTGGTATAACGGATAGCATACTTCAAAACTATCATAGCACCCTGGCGCAAATGCTTAAACTCTGCGCGCCATGCGTCCCTGAGACTCTAGGGGGATGAACTCTCTCATAAACATATCCGAGAATTGGGTCCAAGATAATGAAACAACCTCAACTGGACTGTCTATCTCATAAGTGCGCCACCAATCATAGGCGGCTCCCCGAAGCTCAAAAGCAGTTAAAGAAACCCCGCTGGACTCCACTATGCCCATTGCGAAGAATACGATGAGACTCATCGAGAAATCCCAAGGCATCGTCTGATGTTAATCCACTAAACACTGGGGGATCATATTTCTTGAACCACTCAAGTCTCCGCTGCTCGTCCTCTGAAGCAGCTGACTCATCCTCGGGCTGAATTGGCACTGCAGGCGGTGCGGGAATAATCTCAGGAACCTGCTCAACCGGCACTCGCTGCTCAGGAGTGCGAAAGGCGGGAGTCTGTGCTCCTCCCCTGGCCTGGGATATGGCTTCGGCAAGGGGAAGCAACCCTGCCTGAGCTAAGGTGGTGTACATGCTTATGAACTGAGCCAAAGTCTCCTAGAGCACTGGAGTAGTAGTGGCAGTAGTAGGTGTGCTTGGTGCCTGGGCTCCGACTGGATCTGCTGGTGGTACCTCGGCGGCAGCTCGCGCAGGTGCTTTGGATGCACCACGTGCGCGTCCTTGACCTCTACCCCGGCCTCGGCCCCGGCCCCCGCCTCTGACCGCTACAGTAGGGGGCGCAGGTGCCTGATCATCCCAAGTAGCACATGTCCTCACCATCTGTGAGAAAATAGAAGACATAAGTTTTAGAATTGATTTCAAAATATAGCACGACAAGGAATTCAATAAAGTGAAGATTTTTCTTAAACAGTTACATAGCCTCTCGTAGATAAGTACAGACGTCTCTGTACCGATCAGCGAGACTCTAATAAACCGGCATGTGTTCCGTGACTCCTATGAACCTAGAGCTCTGATACCAACTTGTCACGACCCTAGTTTACCAACTGTGAACATGTCATGACGGCACCTAGTCCCCACGACCATGTAAGACTAACATTTGCAGAAGTAAAATAATTGCGAAAAATAAAGAAAATCAAATTAAATATCTAGAAAGGAAATTGTACTGAATGTCGCTCTGCATATACAATTCGATATCACCAATCTAAAACAATCCCAAAACCCGGAAACTCACGGGAAACACAGGCTATAGAAATGTGTAATAAAGGCTCTAAACTCCAGAATGTCTAACAATAGGAAGAAAAGAAAACTAAGTACTAAAGATAGAGTAAAGAGGGAGATTCTTCGGTCTGTAGACACGGCAGATCTACCTCGAAGTCATCGTAGTCTCCTGCCTCATTGATAGTACGCGTGAGTGGAGGTACCTGAATCTGCACATGAAAAACATGCGCAGAAGGGGAGTGAGTACACCACTGCGGTACTCAGTAAGTGCCAAGCCTAACCTCAATTGGGTAGTGACGAGGAAGGTCAGGGCCCTACTGAGGTATAATAAAATAAATAATAAGATAACGAAAACAGTTTAAATAAAGTCTACAGCGAGAATCTAAACCGGATAGCTAAGGAAAACAGTAATAAAAGGCAAAGGTAACAATACAAGGAATAATGCTCTTAACAAGGAATAATAGCCAGGGATCTCTTGGTATCCTCATCATATACACTGGGATCTCTTGGTATCCCGAAGATCTCTTGGTATCCTCAATAAGTAGTCGGGGATCTCTTAGTATCCCGAGGATCTCTTGGTATCCTCAATAAGTAGCCGGGGATCTCTTGGTATCACAATACATAGAAATACATGTGCCAGAGATCTCTTGGTATCCCGCACCCTCAATCCAGAATATATCAAGTACAGGATAATCTCCTGGGAAACCATCCCGTAGTCCCAAATTAAACACACAACAACAACAACTCATAATATCAGAATAACTACAAAAATCTAAACAATTAATAGTGAATTCTAGCCCAACATGCTTCACAGAGTACAATTAGTTCAGTTAAACAATTAAGCAAGTAATTCAGCTAAACATGCTTCTCTAATCTAGCACGGGTTTAAACTTACAGTCTAAAATGAACAAGTAAATAGGAAATCTCAATTTAAATACTTCAAGTAGAAACGGGTTACAACAATTAGCTCAAGTACCCGCTCGTCACCTCACGTACGAGGCATTCAAATATTCAAAGATCATCTCCTAAGGGGAAAGGTCCCCCACACAAGGTTAGACAAGCCACTTACCTCAAACCGGCTCAAAAATCAACTAGAGACCACGCCTTTGCCACGAGTATCCGACTCCAAATGGCCCAAATCTATTCAATTCAATTACATATCATAAATAATATTACAAACAACTGATTCCACTATTAAATTTAAAGCTAAGGCGCGAAAATAGGTAAAATGACCAAAATGCCCCTCAGGACAACGTCTTGGAATCGATTAATTTTCATATTTTCAGAACCCTCGTACTCTCATGAGTCTAACCACATAAAAATTACCCAAATCGGAAGTCAAATGCTCACTCAAAACCCAATAGTTTGGTCTAAGAAGTTTTCCAAAATTTTGATTCTAAATTCGAAATTAGATGATGGATTCAAGTATATATTAATGGAATACAACTAAAAAGGATTAAGGAAACGTTTCACAATGATCTTCTCTTCAAAACCCACGCAGAATCGTCCTCTCCCGAGCTCTCAATTGATTTTTCCAACTTTTGAAACTCAACCCTCGAAATTGATATTTCTGCCTAGAGGTTTTCGCTTCTGCTGTCCCGCTTCTGCGGAAACCCAACCTCTTCTGCGGTGTCACTTAAAATCACAGCTTCCGCACCTACGGTACTGACATCACACATGCGGATCAGCATCTACGGGAAATCCACTGCATCTGCGGATACTGAGCTCCTGACCAAATCAGCTTCTGCAGTCCTCTACGCCACATCTGCGGAACCGCATCTACGGTGTCCAAGCCGCAGATGCAGAAATACCAGAAGCAGCCAAGACTGATATTTCCAAACTCCAAAATCCTTTCGTTAACCACCCGAAATCATCCTGAGACCCCTAGGACCTCAACCAAAAGCACCAATAACACTTAATACCCTATTCAAACTTGTACCAATCTTCAAAACACCTAAAACAATGTCGAAAACTCGATTAAATCACGGATTTGAGCCTAAGAACTTCAAATTTCATCAAAATACACTTTCGATAAAAAACCTAACCAAAACACGTCTGAATGACCTGAAATTTGGCACACACATCCCAAATGACATGACGGAGCTACTGCAACTTTCGGAATTCCAATCCGACCCCTGGATCGAAAACTCACTATCAGACCGGAAACATAAAAATTCAAACTTCGGCAATTCAAGCCTAAATGATCTACGAACTTCCAAAATACATTCTGAACATGCTCCCAACCCCGAAATTACCTAACTGAGCTAACGGAACCATCGGATTTCCATTCAGAGGTCATCTTCTCACGGTTCCGACTACAGACCACTTTTCAATACTTAAGCTCTCGTTTAGGGACTAGGTGTCCCAAAACTCACTGAAACCCAATACCGAATGTCCCGGCAAACCAAAATAGCATAAATGAACTTAGGGGAAGCAGTTAATAGGGGATCGGGGCGTTAATTCTTAAGACGACCGGTCGGGTCGTCACAAATGCATCACTACATGAAATATCTGGCAACGAAATAACACCCTGACTACTCCTCCATAAGGAGCGCATTACTGAACTGAACACGTTTGGCCTAATATAGAGCCCATATTCACATTTGAATCCATCCATCGACCTCAAGCTGATTCTAATCGCACTGACTAGGCTAATAACCTTTCCAAGGTCCATAATAACCCTCCTTTCTGCTCATAACACATAAGATTAACCCTCATAACTGGAGCGAACTTCCACAGTCCATAACCCAATAACCAGAGTACCCTCCAGGCATAAATTCTCAAACTAATGGTATTACCACCATCCTCACACTTGGTTTAAATCTTTAATCAATCAAGTGACCACATGTCACGCTTATACAATCTTCCTGTGGGACACGCTCCCACAACCTTTCGAAACACATAACAGGTCCGTACATCCAAACTACCGGCCACACCAACGCTCAAAATCGATCAAGAATCATTAACCATGATACAAGCCCCTTTTACAAAACACTGGTCTCAGGTGATACTGAAGACAATACCAACTTACTTTAAGCATCGAAACTCCTTTCCTACTCATCCGAGCTTGCGGCATCATTGTCCACACCGAACTGCAACCTTGATTCTCACTTCACATCTCATACTACTCACTGCAACCAACATGCAAATGTACAATAGAACATGATTCTTATCATAACTCCGGAACCACTAATAGGTCAGCACTTCATCATACAAAAGCTTTTCACTGAACTCACTTCAGGAGAAACATAGCAACACACATGCAAACTCTTATAACCGTAGAAATATTCAAATCTCTAAGTAGGGGCCTACCCCACTATAACCCTTCTGGGGTTCGCCTACACGAAACATGAGATAATAGTAGAATGCTTCTGAATAATATCAGTCACGGCGGCTGACAATCCTCATATGCACCGCCACAGATCACTTGCATAACTTAATCACGCTGAAAGAGCTGATCTCTACCACCAATATGCCAACTAAATTATGGCAAACCAATCTATCTTCTTTCGATTTACCCTAATTGCCTTAGAAACAATAACAACTCCATTCAACACTCAGCACACTCTATCTGCACTCGTCCCGAGTGACCTTGAATCACGAGACCACGCTATCTCAAATCCAACGAACCATTTCATACCTCCCAATTGCTAAATCGCAAGCCAAAACATCACAGAACATGTTGTGCCTCTTCTCATGGGACGCTAACAAGCTTGATTCTTTACCGAACCTATACGCTCGAAATTATTAGGCATCACACCTCATCTCGTGAATTTACTATGACCGTTGTTGAGAGACACCCGCTCTGACTTGGCCCCGAATATAATCAACTCCATGAGTCTTCTATCACATGAATACCCTCTTGGCGAAGAACCCGTCGAATCTCTTACCTTGGAGCCCACATCTATACAAAGCAAAATCCTGAATCTTTACCCAATTCTGAACATGGGCCAATAAGTCCAACGATATCCCACCTTTAATACTTCCTTTGCTCAAATTACCACTTATGTTCCTTTCCCGTAGCTGAAATAGCCCATCGATATGCAAATACCAAAAATCTCGCAACTAGTTAACCATGCAACCCAATCATAAGAGATGGGACTCTCCCACTTAGCATGAAGCCATTATTTCACAAATCCAGAATTCACCCATCCTCTTTATCTCTTATTGACACAACCTTGCGCAATCAACCGCCAAAGTTCTCGAATTCTTTCTGTAAAACCCCATTTTTATATTCTGAATCATCAGATACATTTGCACAACCGATCTCTTTTCTATATAACCAATAAAATTCTTCGCAAAAGCCACACCAACCACGTGACTGCTAACCTGCTCACAGGAATAACCCACCTGTAGAAATCACTCCCCGGCATCCTCCAAATTCAAAGTTATGTGGTATCCTTCTTTATTCAAGCAGCTTATTCCCGCTATATCGATTCTCATGCTACATAATAGCCCATACTTCTAAATAAATTCGTAGACCCCAATCGTCAATCACTAATATTCTCAAATTGCCCAAACTCTCCTTAAGGTACGTGGTCATCCTACTACAAATCCCATATGCAACTCCGCCACTCTCCCACTTTGGACAACCCAGCTTCCTTAATCAACCATTCGATCTTCGCTTCATATACCTGGCCTTTTCGAATTTCTGAACACTGCTTGACGCTTCCCAAATGTCCTTCCACGTCCTTTGATATTAAGTGGGTGTCTTAAATAAATTTCTGTCTTCGTGGCACTTGGACCCACAAACCGCTACTAACTTTAAACCTTTCTGAAGATAATCTTTCTCGAGCCATCAACATTAGGAACACCGATTTAATCCTGCACCGCTGTACCCCGCGATATCTAACAGTCGCTTCTTCAATAATTACCTGTATTAACCTACTCCAAAGGCGAATTACTGAACACCATCACACCGGCAAGCTTAAAACATGCAATTGAGGATAGCGGCACTACATCATAGATGGAAATTCCACCACGCTCAAAGACACCAGTTCTTGTTACCCCATCAACCCAAACCTGAACATTCTCAGCCCGATTGCCTTTCCCCGCCAGAATAAAATACCGAATCTCTAGATCATGCACTGAGTAAACCTCACTTCGAGTTATACACTACCCCAACACGTAGGCAAACATCCTACCATTATATCAATGTTGCGGAATAATTGTTCATAAGTATCACTGCAACTTGTGCCTATCCTCAGAGCTCTCAGAAGTACTTCTACTGAGCTAAAACAATAAAATATCCTTCCATAAAGCGATGATAATAACTCAGACGACCATACTGGGAGAAACATCCCGCACCATATTCATAATATCATTACAATTATTCAATTCTCAATGAATAGCAAGTGCTTTGCGTCACGTAAGATTGAGTAGGAAGGACATAAGGCATATGCCTCACAGGAATCAAATCACACGATGAGGAATCAAGAAGGGAAGTACTCCTAACAGTCCTGCAGCCTCCCGAGGATAAGTACAGACGTATCTGTACCGATCCGTGAGACTCTACTAGACTTGCTCATGACTCATGAGACCCTAGGAACTTAGTGCTCTAATATCATGTTGTCACAACCCAAAATCCACTAAGGGTCATGGTGGCACCGGACACTGCCGTCAGGCAAGCCAACCAAAATACTTGATTACATTCCAATTTTTTTAGTTTCGTCTAAAATCATTTTTCTTTATACATTGAATAACGAATAATAAAATTTACAGGAATAGCGGCGAAGTCATTAACAAAAACTTAACATTTAATAATCCAAAAAATCCTCCCAGGACCCGGTGTCACAAGTGCATGAGCAATTCCTAAAAAAATAATGTAATACAACAATCGTCCGGAATACAATATTGGACAGAGTTAAATATAGAAAAACTGAAAGAGACTCTGCTGGCTGCGGGTCGCCTCGAGGAAATACAGCTCACCTAGTCCCATAATTTATCGGTGCTGCTATGCCTAGTAGGCCGCTAGAGTTACATGCACCTGTGCAACAAAAATGCATAAAAGTGTAGTATGAGTACGTAAACAACGTGTACTCAATGAGTATACCGTATGATCTTGAAGAAGTAGAGACGAGATGGTCAACTTTGACACTTATTAATGGTCCAATAAGGATTTATTCATAATATATTAAAACATGGATTTTTATAAACATGACTATAATTCAATGGGTTGAAGAAAATAAACAATTCTTCCTTTTATAGAAAATCATTCTTTTCATCGTTTATACATATATTCTTAAGCCAGAAGAGGCAGCTAACAACTTCAATAAGTTTCAAGGCAAGCAATATAAGCATGCGCAAATCATGCCGAGGTCGACGGCCTGCTCCACCATAAATGTAAATTGTGCACTGCCGAGGGTCGAACGGCGCAAACCATAGATGCATCAATTTAATTCGCCGAGGCGTTCGGCCCGTCCCATAAATAAACACACAGACAGTCAATCAAGAAGTCCACACGGTCTAACTATCCAACGAAAACAAATCCTCATTAACCGTTTAAGAAAATGAAGTTTTATCTGTTTAGAAATTCGTTTACTAATTCGATGTGATTTAAGCAATTCAAACTATCAATGAGTTCGTAAATAATCCAAGTATAGCATGCTTTTGGGTCCTAACTACCCGGACAATAGCATAATAATAGCTACGCACGCACTCTCGTCACATCGTGCGTACATAGCCCCCACAAATAGGAACACATAATCAATTATTTCACCAATGGTGACACTTCCCTCTTACAAGGTTAGAAAGGAGACTCACCTCGCTTCGAAGATCCATAACCGGCATTACACCTTTATGAAGACTAGAACGATGCAACAACGCTCCAAAACTAGCCAATAATTATGTAAATCCATTAATATATCAAGTACTCATTATAATCCAATTTATAACAATTCCTAACCCTAATCGAAAAGTTGACAAAAATGCCCTCGGGCGCACGTGCCCGGAACCCGAAATTTTTTGAAGATAAACTTTACCCATAACCTCACGAACTCAAATATATAGTTTTCTCTTAGCTTCATATCTGAAATCATGGTCAAAATTCAAGAATATCAAATCTCTAGGTCTTCCTCAAAACTCCAAATTTTTCTACAATTCCTTGTCTAAATCCATATATGAACATTGTATATGCTCAAAAACTAGAAGAAATTACTTACCTCATGCTTGGTGATGAAAGTGGCACTCCAAAGTTTCTCCAAAATTGGCTCCCGTAGAAGAAAATGAAGTGAAATGAGCCAAAACCCGATTTTAAAAGAACACTACCCAGGCGACCCTTCAATGCAATCGCAAACAAGGCCACACGATCGCATAGGCCAACTCTACTGCCACCCTAATTCCTTCTGTGTGTTTGCATGCACACCCCAACGTTCACATAGACCGAATGCATCACATCTCCAACGCACACTGTGCGATCGCATCACCAGGCCTGCGATCGCATAGGCCAAAATTCGAGCTCCCTTACTATTGCTCTATGCGATCGCAGACCCTCTCACGTGATCGCATAGAGTAAAAACCTGCTGCACTTATACCACAAAACCAACAATCCTCTCAAGGCGAAAATCGATCCATTGAGCATCCGAAACGTGCCCGAGACCCCCTGGACCTCAACCAAACCTACCAACCAATACCAAAACACATTGCGGACTTGATCGAGGCCTCAAATCACATCAAACAACGCTAAAATCATGAATCGACCTTCAATCCAAACTTAATGAACTTTAAAATTTCAAACTTATATTTATGATGTTTAAACCTATCAAATCACGTCCGATTGACCTCAAATTTTGCGCACAAGTCATATTCGATATTACGGACCTACTCCAACTTTTGCAATCACATTCTGACCCCGATATCAAAAAGTCCACTTCCAGTCAAACTTCTCAAAAACCTTCAATTTTTATCTTTAACCAAATGACACTAAAATGACCTACGGACCTCCGAATTCACTTTCGATCGCGCTCCCAACTCCAGAATCACCATACGGAGATGCTCCCAGACTCAGAATCCCAAACAGACATCGATAACACTAAAATGCACTTCAACCCAAACTTATGAAAGTTCTTGCAAAATTCTATTTTCCACAATAGGCGCCAAAATGCTCCCCGGTCATCCAAAACCCGATCCGGGCAAAAGCTCAAGTCCGAAATCATCATACGAACCTGCTGAAACCTTCAGATCCCAATTCCGAGGTCGTTTACTCAAATTCCAATCCTAGTTAATTCTTTCAACTTTAAGCTTCCGAAATGAGAATTCTCTTTCCAAATCAACTCTGAACTTCCCGAAACTTAATTCCGACCACGCGTACAAGTCATAATACCTGAAATAAAGTTGTTCATGACCTCAGACTGTTGAACGACGTGCTAGAGCTCAAAACGACCGGTTGGGTCGTTACAACGTCGGTGGCATCGGAGGCGTCGGTGGAGGGAGATAGAAGGGGAGGGGGGTTTGAGTGTGAGAGAGAGAAGAGAGAGAAGAAAATAAGAGAATACGAGGGGAAACCCATTTTTTAGCTACTGTTTTTACAAAAAGCGACCAACTTTGGTCGCTAATTTTGGTAGCGAAAATGTATTGACTATTTTGACCAAAATAGCGACCAACTTCAATTTAAATTAAATTAACTTCAATCTAAAAGTAATTTATTCGATATAGTAATACCTAATACACTTATACTTAGTGCATAGTACAACGTAAGTGTGTGTGTGTGTGTGTGTATATATATATATGTGATATAATATTACCTAATACACTTATACTTAGTGCATAGTACAATGTAAGTATATATATATTATATATATATATATATATACGCCATATATATTTGATATAGTATTACCTAATACACTTATACTTAGTGCATAGTACAACGTAAGTATGTTTGTATATATATATATATACGTTTTATTCGATAGAATATTACCTAATATACTTATACTTAGTGCATAGTATAGCGTAAGTATATTATATATATATATATATACACGCCATACATTTATATTATTTACATAGTAAATACAAAAGTGGTTTTTAATTTTGACCATTGTTTACCTCAATGGAGACCAAATTTGGTCGCTAATTATTCATGAAATTAGTTTGGCAACCAAAGTTGGTCGCCAAAGTTAAATCAGATTTATTTTTATTTTATATAATATTTAAATTAAAAATAAAATTATTAAAATTTATAATTGAGTCCCACTTTAGCGACCAAACTTGGTCACTATCTGCCTATCCTTTATTTAGCGACCAACGCTGGTCGCCAAGTTTAAATTATATATATTTAATTTTATATTTATTTTAAAATAATAATATAATTATAAAAATTTTGAAGGTGGTCCTACGTTAACGACCAACATTGGTCGCTAATCTGAGTAAACCTTTGACCAAGCAAGTCTGACCCGTCCAGTCAACATTTTGACTAATTTAGCGACCAAATTGCGACCAAACTTGGTTGCTAATTTGTTTCATTTATTTATTTTATTATTTTCACTAGTTTAGCGACCTGCGTTGGTCGCTTTTCTCTTCAGACCAACTTTGGTCGCTATTTTTTGGTCGCTTTTTCCCGAAATTTTAGTAGTGACACAAAATTTGAAGGGACAAAAGTGCAAGTTTGTAACGACCCGGCCGGTCGCTTTGAGGGTTAGAGCCCTGATCCCTTATTAACTGCTCCCCATGTATCTATTTATGCTATTGTGACTTGTCAGGAGGTTTTGCTTTGATATTTGTAGTGTTTTGAAATACCTAGTCCCTAAACGGAGGCTTAAGTCTTAAAATTTGGACCGTAGTTAGATTTGTATGAAGACGACTCTGGAATGGAGTTCTTTCAATTCTGTTAGCTCCATTAGGTGATTTTGTAATTAGGGGCATGTCCAGATTGTGTTTTGGGGGTCCATAGCTCATTTAGGCTTGAAATGGTGAAAGTCAAATTTTTGGAGATTTGGACCGGTGCTGAAAATATTGATATCAGGGTCAGATTCTGATTTTGAAAGTTGGAGTAGGCCCGTAGTGTTGAATATGATTTGTGTGCAAAATTTGGGGTCAATCGGATATAGTTTTGTTGGTTTCGGCATCGGATATCTAATATGGAAGTTTCAAGTTTATTAAGTTTGGATTGGAGGGTTATTTGTGTTTTTAGCGTTGTTTGATGTGATTTGAGGACCTGACTGAGGTCCCGGGGGCCTCGGGTGTGTTTCAGATGCTAAATGGTTCATTTTTGGACATAGAGAAGTACCAGATTTTCTGGGTTTTGGTTGGAGATATTTCCTTCATTCCGTACACGAGAGGAGTCTCGCATTCGCGTAAGCCATCTGAGAGGCCAGCGGAGTTTGCTCTTCGCGTTCGCGACGTTGATCCCCCGTTCGTGAAGGTATATAACACTAAGGTTACGCGTTCGCGATAAGGACCTCGCGTTCACGTACAGTCAATGCAGATAGGTTCCAGGCATAATAGCCTACGCATACGTGATGAGTATACCGCGTTCGTGAAGGATCAGGCTAGTTGAGATTCGCGTTCGCGACCAGTGCATCGCGTTCACGATGAGTATATTTTTTGTCTGAAGCAGCTTGTGCTTCGCGAATGCGAGGCTTCGACTGCTTTCATGAAGAAGGGCGTACCTAGCCATAATTTAAAGTTCAAAAATGAGGGTTTTGACTTCATATCATACAATTGGATTGAGAACTCGGTAGAAAGTGAAATTTGGAGAGATATTCAGAGGAAGTTATTGGGTAATAATTCCTAAATCCTTTATTGTATCTCACTAATTTATCATTAGTTTTATCATTTAACTTCGAATTTGGGGTGAAAATTGGAGAAATTTGAGAAAAGTTCTTAGGGCAAAATTTGGGGTTTTGATCGAGATTTTGGTATCGGATTTGAGTAAATTTGATATGGTTAGACTCGTGAGTGAAGGGGTGCTCATAATTTGTGTCTTTTACCTGATTCCGAGACGTTGGCCTGAGGAGGCTATTTAGGCATTTTTTAAATTCTCTTTGTTTACCTTTGATTTCATTAGCTAGATTAGTTAATTGCAGCTATATTTACGTTATGTAATATATTTGGCTAGATTTGGGCCATCCGGAGTCCGATATTCGTGGAAAGAGCATTGTTATAGATTTTATTTGAGATTGGTTTGAGGTAAGTGGCTTACCTAACCTTGTGCAGGAGAACTCCCCTTAGGATTGGTATTGATTTGATATGTGAGCATCGTGTACGTGAGGTGACGAGTATGTACACGGACTATTTGTTCTAAAACCCCATTTATTTTCACTAATTCATAACGTGTTCTCCTTATTTGAACTACACTAGTTTATGTAACCATCCTGTTTTAGCTAGAATAGCATGCCTACATGTTTTAACTGCCTATTTGAACTCTATGCAGCATGTTTAGTGAAATTACCTGCTTTCTTTGCCTTGAACTTAGTCTAAACTGTAGGTTTTCTTGCTGTAGCTGTTATCTCTTTTGGTTGAGCTGCATATTTACTTTGGGACTACGGAACGGTATTCCGGGAGATCCCCTTGTACTACATATTTACTTTGGGACTACGAAACGGTATTTCGGGAGACCCCAATATACATTTACATTTGGGACTATGGGACGGTATCCCAGGAGATCCCCTGTTGCTATCACTGTGTTTTGAGCTATTATCTGTCATTGATTATATTCCTGTTAGATTTCCATATTGACTTTTACTTGATATTTCATTCTGCCTTATTTAATTATGTTTATACCAATAGGGACCTAACCTGATCTTGCCCCTACCGACTGAGGTTAGGCTTGGCATATACTGGGTACCGTTGTGGCGTACTCATACCCTACACATGTTTTTCATGTGCAGATACAGGTTTATTGTACCAGCCTCATCACTAGTTGCAGTCACTGCTGCTTAATGGAGACTTCAAGGTACATTTGCTCGCCCCCGCAGATCCTCGGAGTCCCCCTATGTTCATTTTTCCCTCTTTTTCTGTAGAAATAATGTATAGAACAGTTAAGACTTCTTGTAGCTTGTGACTTGTGGATTTCCGGGTTTTGGGAATTGTTTGGTGCATTTCAAAGTTTATAATTTACATGACGAGTGGCTTTTAGTTGTTTATTAGATATTTTTTACTATTAGATGTTTATGTTCAAGTTTTTATCTCATTTTTACAAAGAGATAGGCTTACCTAGTCGTAGAGACTTGGTGCTGTCACGACAACTTACAGAGAGATAAATTGGGTCGTGACAAGTTGGTATCAAAAATCTAGGTTCATAGGAGTCGTGAGTCACAAGCTGATTTATTAGAGTCTCACGGATCGGTACGAAGATGTCTGTACTTATCTTTGAAATTGCTAGGAAAATTCCACTTCATTTGATTTCTTGTCGTGCAAGATTATTGACTTCGAAATTCTAAGCTTTTATCTTGTATTCTCTCATAGATGGTGAGGAAACGTACTACCGGAGATGATCAGGCACTCGTGCCCTTGCTAGAGCCACTAGAGGCCGGGGCCGGGTAGAATCCGAGGACCTCCACGTGGTGCAGCTAGAGAACCTAAGAGAGCCACTTCTGAGGATCCACCAGTAGCTTTAGTCTCATCACATGCACCTAATATGCCTACTACTACTACTACTACTACTCCAGCTCTCCATGAGACCCTTTCATAGTTCATGAGTATGTACAACACTTTAGCTCAGGCAGGGTTGATTCCCCATGCTCCAGCCATATTTTAGGCCGGAGGAGGAGCACAGACTCCCGTCGGCCGCATACCATAGCAGTGGGTTCAGGTTGATCAGTTCCTAGAGATTATACCTGTACCAACATTAGGCCTAGTTCAGCTCTAGGGTAGGGCAGCATCTTCAGAGGAGGAGCATCGTCGGCTTGAGAGGTACAAAAAGTATGACCCTCTTACATTCAGTGGTCTAGCATCAGAGCATGCTCAGTGATTTCTAGAGAAGTGCCGTTGTATCCTCCATAGTATGAGCACAGTAGAGTCAATTGGGGTTTCTTTCACTGCTTTTCAACTTTGAGTAGAAGCATATAAGTAGTGGCGTACTTATGAGTTGGACGGTCTGGCTGAGGTTGCTTCCCATACATGAACTTAGTTCTCGAACATATTTTTGAGAGAGTATGTCCCTCAGAGCCTCAAGTACGCATGGCGCACGGAGTTTGAGCAGTTGCGCTAGGGTGCTATGACTGTTTCAGAGTATGCATTCCATTTTATTGTCTTGGCTAGACATGCACCGGCCTTGGTTTCTACAATTCGAGAGTGAGTCTGTCAGTTTATTGAGGGACTCGTTCCTAACATCAGGACTAGCATAGACCGGGAGTTGCAAATAGATATCTCGCATCAACAGTGGTTAGTATTGCTAGGAGAGTGGAGGGCACGATTTCTTGGGATAGGAAGGAGAGAGAGGCCAAGAGGTATTGAGAGGCAGGCCATTGTTCTGGTGCTCGTTCCCCACCTGTAGTTCGTCATGGTAGGGGTTATGTGAGTCGTTCCGTTCATTCAGCTATTCCAGTGGCCAGTGGTATTCCAGCTCCATCTATACCTGACCTCATATGACGACTACCTATTCTTCCTAGCAGCTTTCTCGAGTTTATATCCTTGAGATTTTCAAACTTCATGGCGTGCCGTTATCTATCATCTCTGACCGGGGTACACACTTTACATCATGATTCTAGATAGTATTGTAGTAGGAGTTGGGTACTCGGGGTGGAGCTGAGCACATCATTTCACCCTTAAACAGACGGGTAGTCCGAGCGCACTATTCAGATTTTTGAGAATATGCTTCGTACGTGTGTGATGGAGTTTGGAGGTTCTTGGGATCAATTCCTGCCACTTGTGGAGTTTGCCTAGAACAACAGTTACCAGTCTAGCATTCAGATGGCATCGTATGAGGCTCTGTATAGTAGGCGATGTCGGTCCCTAGTGGATTGGTTTGAGCCGTGCGAGACCAGATTATTAGGTACGGACTTGGTTCAGGATACCTTGGAGAGTACAGGTGATTCAAGATAGATATCGAACAGCCCAGTTTAGATAGAAGAGTTATGTGGACCGGAAGATTCACGATGTAACATTCATGGTCAGAGAGCGGGTCTTGCTCTGGGTTTCGCATATGAAAGGCACTATGAGGTTCGGAAAGAAGGGAAGATGAGCCCAAGGTTTATTGGTCCCTTTGAGGTGTTGTGGCGAGTTGGGGCAGTTTATTATAAGCTTACCTTACCTCCCAGCCTAGCAGAAAATCATCTGGTATTTCATGTTTCGATGCTTCAGAAGAATCACATCGATATATCTCATGTGTTGGATTTCATCTCAGTGTAGTTGGACAAGGATCTATCCTATGTTGAGGAGCCAGTGGCTATTTTGGACATGCAGGTTTGAAAGTTGAGGTCAAAGAACATTGCATTAGTAAAGGTTCAGTGGCGGGATCAATCGGTCGAGGAGACGACTTGGGAGACCAGGCAGGACATGGGCAACCGTTACCCTCATCTTTTCACCAATTAAGGTATGTCTCTATGCTATTTTAAGGAAAAATAATTGTTTTAAGAGGGGGAGGATGTAACGATCTGATCGTTCGTTTTGAGAGTTATAGGCCCGATCACCTATTAAATGCTTCCCATGTATCAATTTATGCTATTGTGACTTGCCGGGAGATTTCATTTTAGTTTTTTGAGTGCTTTGGGACACTTAGTCTCTAAATGGAGGCTTAAGTCTTAGAATTTGGACCGTAGTCAGAACTTTGTGAAGACGACTCCAGAATGGAGTTCTTTCTGTTCCGTTAGGTGATTTTGGACTTAGGGGCGTATCCGAATTGTGTTTTGGGGGTTCGTAGCTCATTTAGGCTTGAAATGGCGAAAGCTGCATTTCTTTATTTCGGGGTCAAATTTTGATTCCAGAAGTTGAAGTAGGTTCGTAATGTTGAATATGACTTGTGTGAAAAATTTGAGGTCAATTAGATGTGGTTTTGTTGGTTACGGCATCGGTTGTCAAATTTGGAAGTTTCAAGTTCATTAAGTTAGGGTTGGAGTGTGATTTCTGTTTTTTTAGCATTGTTTGAGGTAATTTAGGAGCTCGACTAAGTTCATATGGTATTTTAGGATTGGTTGGTATTTTTGGTTGAGGTCCCGAGGTCCTCAAGTTTGTTTCAGATGCTCAACGGGTCATTTTTGGACTTAGAGAAGTGGCAGATTTTCTGGTTTTTGGTTGTAGAGATTCATCGCATTTGTGAGAGGATTCTCACATTCGCATAGGCCATCTGAGAGGCCAGTGGAGTTTTCTATTCGCGTTCACGACGTTGATCCCACATTCGTGAAGGTATGGAACATTAAGGCTACACGTTCGCAACAAAAACCTCGTGTTCGGGTAGGGTCAACATTCAGATGGGTTCCAGGCATAATAGCCTACGCATTCGCGATGAGTGTCTCGCGAGCTAGTTGAGCTTCGTGTTCAAGACCGGTGCATCACGTTCGCAATGAGTATATTTTTTATCTGAATCAGGTTGTGCTTCGTGAACACCAGGCTTCAACCGCGTTCGCAAAAAAGGGTGTACCTAGTCAGAATTTGAAGTTAAAAAATGAGGGGTTTGAGTTCATATCACAAAACTGGATTAAGAGCTCGGTGGAAGGCGAAATTTCGAGAGATATTCAGAGGAAGTTTTTGGGTAATGATTCGTAACTCCTTTATGGTTATATCCCACCAATCTATCATAAGTTTTATCATTTAATTTCGAACTTGGGGTGAAAAATTGGAGAAATTTGAGAAAAGTTCTTAGGCCAAAATTTGGGGTCTTGTTCGAGATTTTGGTATCGAATTTGAGTAAATTTGGTTTGATTAGGCTCGTGAGTTAATGGGTATTCATAATTTGTGACTTTTTACCCGATTATGATACGTGGGCCCGAGGAGGCTTTTTGACATTTTTCTAATTCGCTTTCTTTAACTTTGATTTCATTAGCTAGATTAGTTTACTGTAGCTATATTTACGTTATGTAATTGATTAGTATATATTCGGGCCATACAGAGTTGGATATTTGTGGAAAGAGCAATGTTTCAAATTGATTTGAGATTGGTTCAAGGTAAGTGGCTTGCCTAACCTTGTGTGGGGGAACTCTTCTTAGGATTTGGTATTGATTTGATATGTGAGCGTCATGTGCATAAGGTGACGAGTATGTACACGAGCTATTTGTTGTTAAACCCCTTTTTTCACTAAGTCATAAATTTTTTCTCCTTATTTGAACTACACTAGCATATGTAACTATCTTATTTTAGCTAGAATAACATGCCTACGTATTTTAACTGCATATTTGAACTTTGTGCAGCATGTTTAGTGAAATTACCTGCTTTCTTTGCCTTAAACATAGTCTAAACTGTAGGTTTTCTTGTTGTAACTGTTATTTTTATTGGTAGAGCCGCATATTTACTTTGGGTGTATGGAACAGTATTTGGGGAGATTCTCCTGTACTGCATATTTACTTTAAGACTACGGAACAATATTCCAGGAGATTCCCCAACAAATTTACGTTTGGGACTATGGGATGGTATCCCGGGAGATCCCCTGTTGTTATCACTGTGTTTTGAGTTGTTGTCTTTCATTGATTATATTCTTGTTAGATTTTCGTATTTACTATTACTATGATATTTCATTCTGCCTTATTTCATTATATTTATACCAGTAGGGTCCTGACCTGATCTCGTCACTACTAGACCGAGGTTAGGCTTGGCACTTACTGGGTACCGTTGTGGTGTACTCATGCCCTTTTCTGCGCATGTTTTTTGTGTGCAGATCCAAGTTCATCGTACCAGCCTCATCAGTAGTTACAGTCGTTGCTGCTACTTGGAGACTTCAAGGTACATCTGCTCGCACCCGCAGATCCTCGGAGTCTCCCTCTATCCCGCTATGTTTATTTTTCCCTCTTTCTGTAGAAATGATGTATAGAACAGTTAAGATTTCTTGTAGCTTGTGATTTGTAGGTTTTTGGGTTTTGAGAATTGTTTGGTGTATTTCAAAGGTGATAATTGTATATGACAAGTGGCATTTAGTTGTTTATTAGATACTTTTTACTATTAGATGTTTGTGTTCCAGTTTTTATCTCATTTCTACGAAGTGTTAGGCTTACCTAATCGTAGAGACTAGGTGTCGTCAAGACAACTCACGAAGGGATAAATTGGGTCATGACAAATTTCAAAATGTTAAATTGTGTAAGTGAAATCGTAATCTAACATAATAATTGTTTGTAATTTAGGTAACAAGAAACATAGTTACGGTAGTCTCACCAAACTTTATATAAGCTCAAAGAAGAAATGCGGAAAGGAATCAAACACCAAGAGGCCTATGTAGTACCAAAATGTCTCAAGATTAGGTGTTTCAACTTAGCCCACCGATATTGAAGTCCTGAAATATCTCGCCACCGAAGATTATCACTGAAATAGTGGTCGTTATTACAATGGCGACATAAAGCATAACATTTGGTGGCGACGGTAGACGTCGCCACTAATATGATCACCAAAACTTTATTTGATCTTGTGCTCTAACATTTATAAACATGAAAGTGAGTAGATTATTTTTTAAAGTATTACTTTTCTCGTAAGAAAATATTTGCCTAATCCAAACTATTTTATTTTTATTTTATTTTACATATAATTTTTGTGAATGTTTTCCACTAAGGCTTGGATGTGAATATGCGTCCGCTTCTCTAGAATTATTATTAATTTTTATTATCTTTTGCATCGGTTTTTTTTATTTAATCTGTGGTGTTTGGTGCCCGCTTTGCGGGCCCGACTATTTTCACGGGGCCCTGGATGCGCGATCATTTTTCAATGCCTCCAGTGGCCCTGGGGGGCTCGAACTGGCGACCTGAAGGACTTTGTCCTCAGGCCTTTACCAGTTGAGCTACCCCTCAGGGTTCTTTTGCATCGGTTGTGATCATCCAAAATAGTATACAAATGCACCACAAAATAAATTTTAGGCATATGTAGCAATACTTTTGATGACGACTATAGAGACCACCACAAATGAGATTGAGATGAAAAAAATGGTCTGAATATATTGGCATTAACTTTTCTTTTTCTTCTCTATTCTCTTTGTAATTTTTCTTTCTTTTAATAAGGATTACTTTTGTTGGATGAGACATTTTTTTTTTAACCGTGGTTTCCGGGCATCGCTACCCGACTAGCTGTATCCATCGGGTCCCGCTGTTTCAAAACGGTAATGGTTAGTTCCATTGTCAAACCAGTACTATAGCATAACATTTCATGCCATTAGTCATTGATATGATTAAGAAAGGGAAAATAAAGATCATTATAGCCAAAAATTAGTACTAGTTGTTATACAGATCTTCAGCAGAAGTTATTGCAATGTCAATCGACTTGTTAATTCAATGAGATGTCACAACACCAAAAAGGCAATTGAAAAGGACACATAAAGTACATTTCTGCATATATCAAAATTAGTTTATATATCTCGCATCAAATGTAATGAACTGGTAGTTGAGTACCTCAAAAAAGGAAAGAAAAAGGAAAAGGTCAAACCACTCTATGGCACACTCTTAAACTCAATAAATATATATATATATATATATATATATATATATGTATAAAGCAATGAGAATGATATTGTCCTCATGCTTGTTTTTTGTAGATCATACTCTAAAAAGATATCGTGTAATTTTCATGGTCAGATAAGAAATAAGGAAACAAGTAATTAAATATCTAATAACTGGTACAACACATGTTAGAGATGCTAAGACTTTCTTAGGTACTCCAGCAATGAAGTAGCTGCCAGTCTTAGCGAGCTCTGAAAGAGATATAATTTCGCCAAGCCTACAACTGTACAAGGAGAGTAAGATCGAAGTCGCGATCTCTTTATTACGAGGTAGACATGTCCTTAGGAGATCTATCAATATCGGTATTGTGCTAGCTCTTGTTATAGTTGTCTTGGCTGTTAGGTGTTTACCATAATTTTCTTACCATAATTGGTTTTTCTTTCTCTTTAAGGAAAAGGGCAATATAATTGACCGAACCACGTTAAATGTTTGTGTCTCTTTTGGTAGATTTCTCTTTTGTTGTTGAATTTATCGTCGCTTAAAGTTTGTTTGCTAGCTTCCGCATGACACCTGATTTTTCGGTCCTAACATTAACTTCTTGGCAGTTGGCTAGGACCGAAAGAATGGTCAAAGCTTCATCAACCATGCATCTACTTCAATCCGTCAGCTTTTTTAGCAGTGCTAGTATAATCCATGCCCGAACAGACCGACCCTTGTTTCCTTGATACAGAATCTTTCTTCCCTCTGATATTTCCTGGCATAAGCTAATCTATGAGATCTGGTATGGCCCCTGATGTACCATTAATATTTTTTTCTCATCACTGAGTGACAAACCAAAAATGGTTGCTGCTGCATTTTCTCTTGCTTCCATGCTCCCCGCTCTGAGAACCTGAAAGATAGGAGGAATAGCACCAACGAGTATTATAATCCCTTTGTTGTCATTATATTAAGTGTCGGCTCCCATGCTCCAAGAAGATTGAAGGGTGCATTTGATTGAAAGTTGAGTTATTTACTTATAGGTATTAATTCTCACTAGATACATTTTTTTTTCTCCCTTATAGAAATCCTAGATCCGCCAATATTGTCGAGTTGCAAAGGAGAAAGCTCATGTCTTTTTCATATGGTAACAAACACCTTAAGAAGATATCATTAGGTGTTTGGATTACAGACCGAAAAACTTCACGCTTTGCAAGTGAATTTAACTCTAATTGGATTGCTTCTTGTCATTTTGGCCAATCACGGCTTTGTCGACATTCTCCAATAAATTGAGGTTCAAGATCCTCACTGTCTTGCATATTGATAGATACAACATTATATGCAAAGACATAATCCACCACTATATCCATTCGATTCAAATTTATTTCAATATCGATTAGATTTATTGATAGTTCCTTATTTTCTTGAGTCTCAGGCTCAGAGATTTCCTCATGAATCTCATGATTGGTTAAATCGTGGATTTCTTCATGAGACTCTTTCGTAGTGTCATCTTGATCATTTGTTTTCCTTTTTCTAGGATTTCGATCCTTAGAACCTAATGATCTGCCACGTTTTAGGCGTGCTTTTGACTCATTAACTATGACACTAGAAGATTGTCCAACAGGAATATCAATACGGATTGGAACATTCTCTGTAAGGATATGTGATTCTGTTATCCTTTTCAGATCCGTAAATGCATCTAGCATTTGATTTGCTATTTTTTTTTTGCAAGTGAATAATCTTTTGCGCCTTTTTTTTTTTACAAATAGAGGCATGTGAATCAAGATGAAATGATGGATTTTTTCACAAAATTTTCCGTTTTGTTTCACCATTTTCTCCCCCTAAGTTTGGGAAAAGTGTCTCATCGAATCGACAGTCTGCAAATCGTGCAGTGAATAAATCCCCAGTTAATGTTTCGAGGTAGTGAATAATGGAGGGCAATTCAAATCCAACATATATTCCTAGCCTTCTTTGAGGGCCCATTTTTGTACGATATGGCGATGCTACAGGCACATATACTGCGCATCTAAAAATTCTTAAATGGGATATGTTAGGTTCATGACCAATACTAATTGCAACGGGGAATATTTATGATAATTTGTCGGTCTGAGACGAACTAAAATCGATGCATGCAAAATGGTGTGACCCCAAACAGAAGTGGGCAACCTCGTTTTCATGAGTAACGGTCTTGCTATCAATTGCAGATGTTTAATTAAAGACTCTGCAAGGCCATTTTGAGTGTGAACATGAGCTACATGATGTTTTATTTTTATCCCAATTGATAAGCAATAATCATTAAATGCTTGGGATGAAAACTCAATAGCATTATCAAGTCTAATAGACTTAATTGGATTATCGGGAAATAACACCCGTAATCAAATTATTTGTGCAATTAACTTTGCAAATACGAGGTTGCGAGATGACAATAGGAACGCATGAGACCATCTAGAAGATGCATCTATTAAGACCATAAGATATATAAACAACCCACTAGATGGGTGAATAGGTCTATAAATGTCCCCAACCTAGTAATTGGCAAAGTATAAAACAAAACTATGAACATGTTATGCTATTATAATAGGTTTACACATGATATTTCCCTTTTCTCATATTTTTCAATCTCAATACACATTGCAAGTTCCACCATAAACAACCAAAATACATTAATAAAGTTAGCAAATGTTGAAAGTAAACTTTATCATGAAAAACTGAAAGGTTTTACTCCAAATATATTCAACTATCGATTTTGACATTTCGGGAAATTATATGCTTAACTAGGAAATACCAAAAAGAAATTCAGGAAGAGCTAAAGAAAGAATAAAGATTTCTTGAACTTACCCACTACTCATACCATTACGATAGGGAAATTCTGGAAATTAACAAAGCACAATCACTTGTCCTATTCACATAAGGGCATAACAGAAAAAATTTTAAAATTAGCATAAACGCTCGAGTCATCTTTACCCTATTGCATATTTTCTCAAGAGCAAAATGGTTATCCCAAAATTACTAACTTACCAATGTAAAGACAAAGATTCAGAGCAAGAAGAGAAAACCTAACACAAACCTTGGAGTAGAAAATACCGTAACTGCTTTGTACATATCTTCCATGGACTTTGGATGACTAAAATCTGCTCCAAACATAAAAAGAAGAACAAAAACCCCTAAATAAATAAGATTATAAAGAATCTGAGGTGATTGGTTGAATTCCTAAATTATTCTTCGATGTGAATACATTAACAAAATAGGAGATAAATCAACCTCCAGAAGTAATCTAGATTTGACATGCTTAACGAAGAGAGATACCAAACAAAGGTTTCACTTGTAACTCTGTAATTGAAAGGAGAAAACCTAGAGCCAAATTGAAAAATAAATCAGGAAATTTTTTCTTTTGCCGCGTTGGCTTTTTGGCGGAAAGTTGAAAAGAAACCAAATTTTTACGCCAAAAACTAGGTACTAAAAGATTTTCTTTTAAAATATAAATTTAAGATTTGAGGTTTATGAGTTATTATAATTACTTTAAGTACATTTATGATTATAATTAGGTTTAAATAAATATTTAATTAGATCACATAAACCGACATGACCCACCCCTAAATATACATAATTAGTTCTTAAATGGTTGTTAATATATTTTTTTCGTGGGAAATTTTATTAGAAAAAGTTTGTTATAAAATTTGAAAACCTTCCCTAAATTAGTTTATCCAAATATGAAATATAATATTTATCACAAAAAATGAGTGATTTGTGGCAAACTTTAGTTGTAGCTAGACACTGTATTTTTTTAGACAAATTTCATCGCGACTAAATTAAGTATTATATAGGGACAACACAATGATCGTCACAAATTATTTACATTATTATTGACAAAAACTATGGTCACAAATAAGTGCAATATTTGGTAGCTAATGTTTGCACTATTTAGCTACAATTAATTGTTGCTATTTTAACAATTTATTTTTGTGACGAAACTTTTTACGTATCTAAATTTAGGTATTATTATGACAAAAGATATTTCGTCACAAAGTTTATTCAACGTTAATGACAAAATAATGTCGTCACTAATAACATTATCTTTGTAGTTGAATATTTCCAAGAAAATGGTGCCACCTCATTTTATGGTGGGAAATGCTAGGGGACAAAACTTTACTACAAAATTTTTGTTTTGTCACTAAAAATATGTGACTCATTGTCACGATCCGAATTTTTCAGCCTCGGGAGTCGTGATGGCGCCAACTAGCAGGAGCTAGGCAAGTCGACTTAACTACTTTTTCTCAGCACATAATAATAACATAAAACCTTTTTCATTTAAAACAATAATGTGGAAGACTTAACATTTAAAGAAACTGAATAAAACTACAGAATTTTTAACACAATACTACCCAAAATCTGGTGTCACATATCTCACGAACGCCTAAGAGTATTCTAAATACAGTATTTTAAAAGAAAGTAAAAGTGTTTGTCCCGAAATACAATGGGATAACAACTAAAACAAGATAAGGGAGACACCGGGCCCGCGGACGCTTGCAAGGCTACCTCGGTATCTCGCTCTAGACTGAAGCCAACTCCCAAATCTCCTACTGCTGTCCAAAAGCTGCCCCGGCTCCGTGATATGTGCAAAAAGATGCACAGAGTGTAACATCAGCACAACCGACCCCATGTGTTGGTAAGTGCCTAGCCTAACCCCGGCGAAGTAGTGACGAGGCTAGACCAGACTACCAGACAAATTTGTGCAGATATATATACAAGTACAACGAAATAAAAGCGAAAAAGTAAACAATTACAGCTGGGAGGGGGAACATGCTTATGGGGTAGCAGATAAAAACAGAATATCAGGAATAACAAAAGAAACTACGTCTGATTTCTTCTAACACAGAATAAGGGAAAACAAACCACTTTCCCTTGTTTCAAATTCTTCTTGTTGCAGGCATGCAACACAATCCCATTTTCTCATATCGTGGTAGGCATACCACACGATCCCATCTCATAATATTACGTGGTAGGCGTACCATACGTTCCCATTTCATAATATTACGTGGTTGATGTACCACACGTTCCCATTTCATAATATCTCGTGGTTAGCGTACCACACGTTCCCATTTCATAATATCTCGTGGTTGGCGTACCACACGTTCTCATTTCATAATATCTCGTGGTAGGCATACCACACGTTTTCATTTCATAATTTCTCGTGGTAGGCGTACCATACGCTCCCATTTCTTTTCAACACAATATCACAGAGAAATTCCGACAAGGGAGTAAGCTAACATAGTAAATTCTCGGCAAGGGATCAATATAATACAATAAGTTTCCCGGCAAGGGAACAAGATATCAATCCAACTATCCGGCAAGGGAGATCCAGCTATAACCAAACTTATTCAATTTCTACTTAACACAATTAAATCAATACTCAGTCTCAACAATTACTGGTTCAGTGTTAAAGATTTCCAACCAAGTTCTCATACACAACAATTAAGAATTCGATAATTTAGCAATTTAGAACTAATGGTCATGCTCGACCCCCAATGTATAGATACTCGTCACCTTGCCTATACGTCGGACATAACACGTATCAAGTAACAAGTAAGAATCACTTCTAATCCCTCAAGCCAAAGTAAGACCGAACACTTACCTCGGTTGCTCCAAACTTAACTCAAGCCTCTAGTATAGCTTTACCCTCTAATTCACCATAAAATCGCTCGAATCTAGTCACAAATTACTTGAATGTATCAACATATGCTACTTGAATCAATTTGAATGCATAAGAATGAATTTTCCAAAGTTTTGCTCAAAAATTCCCAAAATGCCTCCGGGCCCTCGTGGTCAAAACACGAGGTTCAAACCAAAACCCGATTACCCATTCCCCCATGAGTTCATATCTATGGTTTGTTTTGAAATCGGACCTCAAATTGAGGTCCAAATCCCTAATTTTAAGAAAACCTAAGTTCTACCCAAAATTCCCATTTTCACCCATGAAAATCCTTAATTTTAAGATGAAAACATGTTTAATGATGTTAAAGATTGAAGAAATTAAGCAAAAGTTGGCTTAAAAATGATTTGGGGAAGATAGATTTCTTGGAAAATCGCCTATGGAGTTTGTGTTTTGAAAGAATGAAGAAAAGGGGTCAAAAATTCGTCTAAGTATGAAATTGCTAGGTCTCAGATGTCGGAAATGCGAACTTGGGTTCGCAATTGCGAACCCTGCAGGTCTGGGAAATGCGAAGTCGAGTTCGCATTTGCGAACTCTAAAGGATACTGTGATGTTCGCATTTGCGAAGGCTGAGGCTAAAGGGGGGCATCGCATTTACGATGGATTTCTTCGCATTTGCGAAGGAAGCTGCCCAGGTGAAGTCTCGCTTTTGCGAGGCTGGCTTCGCATTTGCGAACCCTGCAGGTCAGGCATACCAGCAGTTCTATAAGTTCAAAAATGTAACTCGTGTCCTATCTAAAACTCACTCGAGCCCTCGGGACTCCAAACTAAACATATACACAACCTCAAAAACACCCTACGGACTTACTCGTGCGATCAAATCGCTAAAACAACCTCATATACATCGAATCAAGCCTCAAAACACATGATTTCTTCCAATTTTTCATAAAACACTAATTTTCCATTTTAAGTCTGAAATACATCAAATGACGTCCCTTTTCAACCAAACTTTACAGAAAGCGCTTAAATCACATATAAGACTTGTACCGGGTGTCAGAACCAAAATACGAGCTCGATACCATAGTCTTCTGATCAAATTTCTTTTCCATTTTCCTTAATTAATTTCAGAAAATAATTTCACACAAAAATTCATTTCTCGGGCTTGGGACCTCAGAATTCGATTTTGGGCATACGCCTAATTCCCATATTTTCCTACGGATCCTCTGGGACCGTCAAATCACGGGTCCGGGTCTGTTTACCCAAAATATTGACCAAAGTCAATATTAATCATAATAATATCAAAATTCATCATTTTTCTCACAGAATTCATATTTAAGTGTCACGGCCCAATTCCCCAATCGGTCGTGATGGCGCCTCTCGTGAAGACAAGGCCAGCCAACAAAATATCACCACTTCTTTTAACAGTTATTTAGCATGAATAAGTCTAAAACATAAATAGTATTATCATAAGTGCAGAAGAAAAGTGATAAAACAGGGATCCATCCCGACACAGTCCGAAATCGGGGTATCACAAGCTATGAGCTACTACAGAGTCTACTAAAATACTATAAGCCGTAACTAGGTACAAAGTCTGAATATAACACAGGTAGGGAAAGATAAGGGAGAAAACGGGGTTGCGGACGTCAACAACTACCTCGTCACTCCTAGTCCGCCTGGTCTGGAAGGAAATCATCCCTCAGGGACGAACCCTGCTCTGCCTGTATCTGCACATACGGTGCAGGGAGTAATGTGAATACTCCGACCCAGTGAGTAATAAAAATAAATAATGGCTGAAAGCATGGAATCCCATAAAGGCACAAATAACGCTATCTCAAGCAGTAAAATCAGTTAAACAACAAAACAGTGAAGTTCTAGAAAATTCTCTTTAAAAAAACAGCTAAAGGCAAATATGTTCAACAAGTAAGAAGTAATCAGAAACTAGCCCCTAGGGCTCAATATCAACCTCTCAGTACAGTATCAGCCCCGCGGGCTCAGTATCTGTCAATCAGTACAACAACAACCCCTCGGACTCACTCTCAAATCACATGGGTACCCGCACTCACTGTGGGAGTGCAGACTCCGGAGGGGCTCCTACAGCCCAAGCGTTATATCATCATAAGGCCTGAAAGCCTGTACATATCAATATGAGGCCTGAAAGCCTTCTCAGATTACACTCGAGGACTGAAAACCTCCTCACATAGCACTCGAGGCCTGAAAGCCCCCTCACATCACTCAACATATCCTCACATATGGCCCTCGGCCTCAATTAGTCCAAAACAATCATAAGCCTCTCGGGCATCAGTAAAACAATAGTGCTCAGCTCAAACATCAGTTCAAATATCATTTAAATCTCAAATTTGAGTAAAAATAGTTGAGTTCATGAAATAGTGTAATTTAATTGGACTGAGTTCAAATAATATTTTAAATAGTGAGGAAACAATGATGAAAGTTCACAAAGGATTTAAAATAGTCGGTAATAAGCCCCAAGTATGGCAACAAGCCCAAATCATAGTGAAAGACAACAAGTCTTAGTCAAATACACGGTAAAATAACAACCCACATGGACCAAGTTACAATCCACAATAGTAAATGTCCCCATGCAAGGCATACAGTACGTGTCTCATCTCATCATAGCACTACGTTGTGCAATCCGGGGTTTCAAACCCTCAGGACATCATTTAAAATCATTACTCACCTCTAGCCGGCCAAATGTCTAGCTCGCTATGCCCTCTCCTCTCGAATCGACCTCCTCGCGCGTCGAATCTGGCCAAAACCACAACGAATACATTACAATAGGCTAAGGGAACATAACCCAATCGAAAAGACTTGAAAAATATCGAAATTCACGAAATTTGTAAAACCCGAGCCCCGGGACCACTTCTCGAAAGTCAGAAAATTTAACATCATCGGATCCCTTATTTCACCACGAGTCTACACATATCAAAAACTCCAAAATCCGAGCTCAAATGCTCCCTCAAATCCCAAATTATCATTCAAAAAGTCAAGCCTAGTTCTTCCATTTTTAATCGAAGTTCCATGAATTTAAGTGTTGATTCTTCAATTAAATGATGTTTCTAGGTCATAAGACTCACCTCCAATCAATCCCAGTCGAAAACCTCTTTAATCCCCGTCAAAAAGCTCTCAAGGTTGTTAAAAAATGGTGGAAATGGACTAAGCTTCGCGGATGAAATGTTATAAAAACCCTTCTGCCCAGCATAATTTTCCTTTATGCGATCGCGGCCCAAGGCTCGCGATCGCGATGAACAATTTCCTCCGGGCCTCAAAGTGGCCTATGCAAACACGACCCTCTAGATGCGAATGCAAAGTTTTGGCTTCTCAACTTATGCGAACGCGTCCCAGCTTGCGCGATCACAATGAACCAAAAGAACTGGGCCCTCAACCTCTTCTATGCGAATGCGTGCTTAGCACCGCGAACGCGATGAACCAGACATCGACCTTCTACGATCATGGACCACTTATCGCGAACGCGAAGAGAAAAACCCAAGGCACCTCAAATCCTCTTACGCGATCGCGTCACTACTCAAGCGATCGCGAAGACCAAATTTTGGTCTGCAACTGCTGTTGCAAATTCCAAGTCCAAAAACCTTCCGTAGCTACCCGAAATCACCCCGAGGCCCCCGGAACCTCAACCAAAAGCACCAAAATATTCCAAAATATCATATAAACTTGTTCCAATCATTAAAACACATCAAATAATGCTAAAATCATCAATTCTCATCGGATTCAAGCCTAAGTTCTTCTAAAACTTCCAAAATACGCATTTGATCAAAAACCCGACCAAAACACTCCCGAATCATATGAAATTTTGTACACTCATCCCAAATTACCTAACAAAGCTACTGCAACTCTCAGAATTCCATTCTGACCCTCGGATAAAAATCTCAGCTATCAACCGGAAATCGCCAAAATACTAACTTCGCCAATTCAAGCTTACTTCTACACCGGACCTCCAAAATCACTTCCGATCATGCTACTAAGTCACAAATCATCTTCCGAAGCTAACCAAACCACCGGAAATCACATCCGAGCTCTCTAACTCATAAGTCAAGTTGACTTTCCCAAACCAAACATTCCTTAAAGAGACTAAGTGTCTCATTTCCCACCAAAATCAATCCGAATTAACTCTAACACACCAAATACTGATAACAAAACATGAAGAATCATAAAATGAGGGAATGGGACAGTAACACATGAGACGATGGGCCGGGTCGCCACATTAAGCTTTTCGGTTACTCACTCGGACTGCGCACGCAAATCGAGGCAACCCTAAATGAGGTTTTCAAGGCCTTGGAGACACAGAATGAGTGAGAAATCAGGTGATGACCCTTTGGGTCGTCACACTCATGTATTTAGATACAAAAGGTAATTTTTGTCACCAAAAGTGAACAATTAGTGACAAATTTTGTATTGTGGCTATAAATTTCGTAGCTAAATATCACATTTGTTGTAGTGATATTGACGTAAATTTCATTAATTCGCAGTTATTTTAACTAAAATACGTAATTTGATTAAATTTTAAAGAAATAAGGTGGAAAAAATAAGTAAAAATTTGCATGCAGCAACTCATTAATTTTTATCGAATTGAAACAATTTCTCAAACAGTTGAAATTGATATATTTGTGGAGGTTATCAAAAACCTTCACAGAAAAACTGTCATAATAAGAAAAAAGTTGAGGAAGTTGGAACAAACGCCACGGATTAAATATATAGTAGGGGTCTTTTATAACCCCCACATTTAAACCACCACAATAAGAACTATTTTGTGGCGGTTGGCTCAAATGCCACAAAACAAATGTATAGTGGGAGTTTTTTATGACCCCCATAAATAAATCGCCACAATTTGACAAATTTTTTGTAGTGATCACAACTGGAGATGTCACTTGTGTTACTCCATCATCACCACAGATGCTTGAGAGTGGAAATCCACATAACTCATCATTCCCTTGGTATGAACTGTTCTCGAAAGTATCAAATTGATTTTCTTTTGGGATGCATCCAATGAGATGATTGTGCGAGAGATTTAAGACTTCAAGTGATGTGAAAGATGCAAGTTGCTGCGGAATTCCTCCACCAATTTTGTTAAATGAGAGATCCAATGATTCAAGTACAGATAAATATTGTAGTGATGCTGGCATAAGACCTTCTAAGACATTGTGAGACAAGTTCAACGTAGGAAGTTCAATGAGATCTCCAATAGAACTTGAAATATGCCCCTCAAATCCATTCTTTGAGATATTGATAACTATGTTTGTAGTCAAAACTTGAACAAATAAACGATCCAATCCCTTTGTTGTAATTGTCACAGAATAATATTCATATCCTACATACATTGGTGTACTCATGTTCTCATCATTTATTTTCATGGCTTGGAAATTCTCAAAAAGACCAGTTGGTAAATTGGGTCAAGTTCTTAAGGAGCAGCTCAAAATTATGAGATCCAAGTCTAAGCTCATTTGGACTAGCACTCGGGATATGAAGAACGTATAATTTTGAAAGATGAGAGATTTAGAAGGAATTTGACCTGAAAAACTTAAACGTGATAAATCAAGATATGTCAAACCAGAAAACTCACCAAATTTAGGTGAAATGTGTGATCCAGATAAATCATTATGAGATAAATTAAACCTTTTGAGATTTGAGAGTTTGAAGAGACTACTGTTGGAATGAAACGTGCCTTGAAGTTGACTGCAACTGAGGTCAAGCTCAATCACTTGGCATGTTGTCTCGTCGCAATCTCAGCTCCTATTCCATAAAAGAATTTTAGGATAAGATGTGTGGCATAAAATGAAGCGTCAGGATTTATGGTAAGCATCTGTTTGAATTGTAGAAGAGCAAGAGCTTGATCTTTGGGGCACAAATGAGGTAAGGATGAGGAGAAAACAAGTCTACAGAGAAGGGCATATAGCAGAAACAATGCAAGTTTTTCATAATCCATTTCTGCACAATAAAGAATCAAAACAATCAAGAAATCTTTGCTTTGTTCCTATATTTAATAATTCTGAGGTATATATAGCACAAAGCAAAAGAATCTACTACTGCTGCTTTGCAGCAATCACTTCCAGGAAGCTCAACTAATCATTTTCAGTCAAATTTTTAGTTATCGATTTGTATATATCTTCTCTGCTCTTGTCAAGTAATTAGACAAAGATTTAAGTCAAAAATATTAACTGGTGTAGGGACCGAAGTATGACAAAAACATTTCAAGCCAAAAATTCAAATAAATCAAGTTTGATTAGTTAGGATAAGAGTACTCCATAGACCTTGACTTCAAATAATTCATAAACAAATTCAGTGCGTAGGACAAAAAGGGTTTCAATTAGTCATTTCAAATTATTTTCTCAAATCCAACAAAATATGGAGCAATTAATATGGGTTTTATGGTGAATTATGCACTTTATTTATTATTTCTTAAGGGGCGTAAAAAATCAAAACGTGCATAGTAAAAGTGACCGGAGGGAGTAGTAACAATCATGAAAGTGTGAGTTGCTCAAACCAAGTAAATTATTTTTTGGAAAATGACACTGTATAGCCGCTCTTAAAATAATTGTCATAGATGTATATTCTTTTATATATATCCATTCTATATATTATATACAATAATTATATAAATTTTATATACTTTTCGGCTATCAAATTTAGTTAGTTTCTGGCGCGGGCAAAAACTGAAAAAAGCCCATTATTTATCGCATAGAAAATATTATCTAATCCAAATCATTTTATTTTTACTTTACATATAATTATTGTGAAGATTTTCTACCAAGGCTTGGACTAGCGTAAATGTGCATTTGCCCTTGTCGTATTATTATCATGTCAGGACCCAATTTAGGAATGTGACCGGCGCTTAGAAGCAAGTGCTCTCGAGTAAGCTTTATCAGTATTTTACAGAAAAACAGACAGAGTTTCTCATATTTTTATACTATCCAAAAAAATTTCATGTCTCATAAACAAGTAACAACCAACCGATATCACCTAAATCAGTCACAATCTTCGTCAACTAACCACAAACGGGTTTTCACCAATATTATCAACCTGCTCAACATAATAAAATCAAAACCAACTCTAAAAATACGGAAAGAAAATCTAATACTAGTAACTAGTCCATATCAACAAAGGAACACTCATGACACTAATAAAATAACGATGGAGCAATTCTAAGAGTTCAAAAGAAAAGACTACAACAAATAAATAAAACTCAAATGCGGGACTCACCAAGAAGTATCAACCTGCGCGCTATAATTAACAAAACCTTCGCCTGTGTCAACTGCTGTCTCTGCAAAAAAAAATAGCAGGGAGTGATTCGTTAGCTCAGTGAATAATAACACTTAACCACAACCATTTTATTAGGGACAATTCAGAAAACATGTTAGTATAAGAAACAGAAAAATATTAAATAAATGCCCTTTCTAAAACGGTAAATATAATCAGTTTTTTCATGTGTTTCCTGTAACAGAAATCAATTTAAAAAATAAATAATAAACTCGTTAAACATTGTATCATTAGCAAATCTTTATGTTTGGGAGGTTTCCAAGAAAGGATCATGTTATTTGTATCAATGTGTAGATCCCTTCCTAAAAGGAGTCATATAACTGTAAATCCCTACTCGAGGGAAAAACTGTAATTGTATGCTAGTTCTACCTTCCCACTAGCGAGGGCTATAACTGTAATCGGTAATCTATAATTACAAGGAGCACCAGGTCTAATGAACCCACCGTTAGCTACATAATCCTTCAAAGCCTCCTCCCATTTATAATCTTTCTTGTAAACAGTAAATATTCGTACAAAAATATTTTCAAAATAATAAAGTGCATATCATTCCTTATCAAATCTTGTAATTTTATTTCGGTAACACTAATCATGTATCAAGTAACAGTAAAATATGTCTACTACCAGTAAGAATAATTCAAATAATTGTAACATCTCAAGTAACTATAAAACATATCTAGTAACGGTGAAAATATTTAGATTAATCAGTAGACATCTCAAGTAAATTGTTCGGTACCATATCAAGTAATAGACTTGTCCCACATGCAATTTCAAAGCATCGGAATATATTCATGTTCAAAATCATATATAAATCATGCAGATTATAAAAATACAAATTGTGGTAAGATTATTACACACAGTACTTATGTCGAAATACCAAACTCCTCACTGATAGAGATCTGTATGATTTTTTTCAATCAATCTATAACCATATCAATATCGATCTTATGTTAATTTACTTGTTTAGCCAATTCATGGCTAATTTAGAATACTTGTAATGACCCGGCCGGTTGTTTCGAGAGTTATAGCCTTGTTCAACCATTTTCTACTTCTTTTGTGCTCTACAACTGTATTTCTACTTACCGGGTTAGTTGGTTTGGGTCCGAAGTGGTTTCGAAGTGAATTGAGACACTTAGTCTCTTATGTGAAGGTTTAAGTTGGAAAGATTGACCGGATTTTGACTTATGGGTAAACAACCTCGGATTTGAAGTTTGATGGTCCTGTTAGCTCCAATGGGTAATTTTGGACTTAGAAGTGTTTCCAGAATATTTTGGAGGTCTGTAGTAGAACTAGGCTTGAATTGGCGAAAGTTGGAATTTTGGTAATTTTGGGCTGGCAGTGAAAATTTTGATATTGGGGTCGGATTGGATTTTCGGAAGTTGGAGTAGGTTTGTGGTATCATTTCTTACTTGTGTTCAAAATTTGAGGTCATTCGTACGTGGTTTGGTAGGTTTCGGCACATTGAAATTCGAAAGTTTAAAAGTTCTTAGGCTTGAATCCTGGAGTAATTTGGTGTTTTGATTTTATTTTGAGTGATTTAAAGGTTCAACTAAGTTTTTATGATGTTATGTGGTGCATTGGTATATTTGGTTGAGGCCTCGATGGCCTCGGGGTGATTCTGGGTGGTTAATGGAAGGTTTGGAGTTGAAGAAATTCTGTCGAAGTTGCTTGTTCAGATGTTCCCGCACTTTCGGTGGGAGACCGCAGATACGATCCCGTAGGAGAGACTGAGGAGCCACAAATGCGACCAAGAAGGAGTTAGGAAGAGTCTGCAGGTGCGAAGAGTTTTCCATACCTGCGAGAGTCGCAGATGTGGGCAGCTAAGCGCAGGTGCGAGATAGAGCCGCAGGTGCGAGGTTGTTTCCGCACCCGCGATGATCGCAGATGCGGTCTTTGGTCGCAAAAGTGGTCGCAGTGCTTTAAGTGATTTTCTGCAGAAGTGGAGCTTGGTCCGCAGATGCACAATTTGTAAGTCATGTGCGATTTTGCTGGGCAGAAAGTATAAATAGAGTACTTCGAAAATTCTTCTCATTTTCATATTTTTTAACATAGGCTTTGGAGATTTTGAAGAGATTTTTGAAGGGAATTCGAGGTTTATCACTAAGGTAAGTTTCTTGAGCCTAACTATCCTTAGCATGGTATTTTTCCATTGATTTATCACTTAATTAGTGAGGTTTTGAAGTGAAAATTGGGGTTTAGGGTTTGGGAATTTAGAGAGTGAATCTTGGGGTTTTGGGGATGCAATTGAGGTTTGATTTTGATAAATTTGGTATGGTTAGACTCATGAGTGAAGGAGATTTCGGGTTTTGTGACTTTTGTCGGATTTCGAGACATGAGCCCGAGAGCCGGGTTTGAGCCAATTTTGGGTTTTGAATCTAATATAGTAGTTTTCTTGTGGAATTGATTCCTTTAGAACATATTAATAGTATTGTACTGCTAATGGCTAGATTTGGGACGTTTAGAGGTTGGCTTGAGAGGCAAAGGCATTACGGAATAGGAATTTGCTAGGATTGAGGTAAGTAACAGTTGTAAATCTGGTCCTAAGGTATGAAACCCCGGATTTTATGTCATATGACTATTTTGGAGGTGACGCACATGCTAGATGACGGGCGTGTGGGCGTGCACCGAAGGGATTGTGAGTTGATCCATCCCGTGAGATTGTAGAATCAAATAGCCTACTTTTTACTATGTGTTCCCTCTGTTTTATGGAAATTGACTGCACTTTATGTTAGAAACCATGTTTAGGCCTTATGATATCACCGTTGAGACCCATGAGGTCGTGTACTTACTAAATTAACTGTAATTTGTTGTTTTTTTCCTCAGTCATGATATTACTTGCGTATTTTACCTCTGTCACTTCCTATTGGTCACTGATACATGTTATTGTCTTTGTTTGGGCTGAATAATATGCTTTCTGAGAGCCCGAGGGACTGATGAGGTTGGTGACTGAGATAGGGCATGTGTGCCGAGATGTGAGCTATATGAGTGCATATAGATTGGGTTGCACGCCGCAACGAGCCTTAGGGCTATGTATGTCTATATATTGGATCGGGTTGCAAGCCGCAACAAACCTTCAGGCTAATTATCTATATTGGATCGGTTTGTACGCCGCAACGAGCCTTATGGTTGTTTATATATTGGATCAGGCTGCACGCTGCAACGATATAGCTTGGGCTGAAGGAGCTCCTCCGGAGTCCGCACATCTTCAGTTAGCGTAGGTACCTATTGAGTATGATTACTGAGGTATGAGAGCCAAGTGATTGAGCTGTTAAGAGGAGCTGAGTGACTGGGGTCTTGAGAGATTGTACTTGCTTTCAATTATTTGTTGCACTTAGCTGTTATCTATCCTTGCTGTGCAAATTTCTGGAAGACCTCATATCTGATTTACTTGGGCACGAACCGATTTGACTTAAGCTACTAAATTTGAAATCATGATTGTTCCTTATTTGAAAGTTATTGAAATAAACTGTATTTTCATAACGCGTCATTGTTACTCAGTTACTTATTTATTAATTTATGTTAATTACTGAGTTGGAAGTACTCATGTTACTTCCTGCACCTTGTGTGCAGATTCAGGTGAGACCGGTCGTGGAAGTCGTTGAGTTCGTAGGCAGTTGGCTATCAGAGACATACGAGGTAGCTGCCGGCATCCGCAGCCCTTGTCTCTCCCTCCATTGTTATCTTTTCTTTCTGTTTTGGCATTAGTGGACTATTGTAAACTCTGAGTCTAGACTGGTTTTATATGCTCATGACTTAGTGACACCCCGATGTCGGACTATCTTTTCCGCAATTTTTTTTATGAGTTTAACTCTTCTTATGAAATCTCTATTATGAGAAGTTTTTGAACTATCTTCTTGTGAATTATTGATGTGTTTTAAAAATGTCAGCTTGCCTAGTATCACAATAGGCGCCATCACGACGAGTTAGGTATTTGGTTCGTGACAATACCCAACCCTTGGGTTTCATGTTTGACTCTTAATTCATCAATTTATACTTACTCGCGCTATTGATAGTTTAGTATACTTCAAAATCTATTAAATACAACCTATTCATATGATATACTCAGTTAATTCACGGAAAAGTCTCATGAATTTCTCCCAAATTCCTTAACTTTATCTTTTAAAGTCTTAATCCAACTCCAAAATTATATCTACTCAGCCTTACAAAAATCATGTATATAAAATTTGATAGTCTTAAAAGAGGAAGAAATACATGTAACTACCTGGAGTGTATTTCTGAAACCTAAGGAATTGTATGCCAAAGATTAGATGAAACATGATCTTCTGCGCTAGAGAAATACCTGGAGATTTCTTTCTTTTGTTTCCATGTTCGATTGTAGGTCCAAGGGATTTTCTTTTCTTTGAAACCCTTTTTAGCTTCTTTCAGTTGAACTAGATGGGTAAACCCATTTAATCGTACCCTTTCCTTCTTTATTTTCTTCTTTAATTATTGTTTTTTTGGTCTTGTACTATTTATTTGTTTGTTCCTTTTTTTGTAAATTTCTTAACTATCCATTATTGAATAAAAGATATTACATTCTCCCCACCTTATGAAATACGACCCGAATTTAACTCAAGTGCACCTATAGATTGAAATAAATGGGGATACTTTGCTTGCATCGCATCTTCCACTTTCCAAGTAGCTTCTTCAACTGTATGATCTCGGCATAAGACTTTTACGAACTCAATTTATTTCGATCGTAGTTTTCTTACTTGTCAATTAATAATAGCCACCGGCTCCTCCTCGTAAGATAACTTCTCATCAAGCGGTATAGTTGGTGCTTCAAGCACATGAGAGGAGTCTGATATACATTTTCTAAGCATAGAGACATGAACCACTGGATGAATAAAAGACAACTTAATAGGAAGTACCAAATGATAAGCCACAGCTCCCACTCGATCTTGTATCTCGTACGGTCCTACAAACCTGGGTATCAACTTGCCTCTTTTCCCAAATCGCATCACATGTTTCATAGGGGAGATACGTAGAAAAACTCGATCACCAATTGCGAACACTAAATCTCTTCTCCTTTTATCTGCATAAGACTTTCGTCTACTTTGAGATATGCACAAGCTCTGCCTGATCAGCTGGACCTTGTCAACAGCTTTTTGTACTAGGTCAGGTCCTAATAAGTTAGTCTCACCAGCTTCAAACCATCCGACTGGAGAACGACATTTTCTACCATATAATGCTTCGTACATTGGAATTTGAATATTGGGCTGGAAGCCATTTTTGTAAGCAAATTCAGCTAAAGGTAGATAAGCATCCCAACTACCTCTAAACTCAAGAATACAAGCTCTCAACGTATCCTCCAGGATCTGTATAGTACATTCTGACTGCCTGTATGTCTGTGGATGAAATGTAGTACTAAGATATACTCGTGTACCCAATGCTTCTTGAAAGTTTTTCCAAAAGCGTAAAGTAAATTGTGATCCTCTATCAGAGATGATGGATATTGGAACTTCGTGAAGTCGGAAAATTTTGTTCATAAATATTGTGCATACCTCACTTTACCATATGTAGTCTTCACTGGCAAAAAGTATTCTGATTTTGTCAGTTGATCTGCAATTACCCTGTCACGACCTCAATCCTGGTCGTGATGGCACCCAACACAACTGCTAAGCAAGCCCGACCATTTGCACTCTCAACCCGTGCATGAAGCTCAAACCAATTATTTAATTAACATTAACAGCTATGAAGCTAAAGGTTTTTAACTGATAAATAGAAATAAGCCGAACAATCTCCCAAAGACCTGGGGGTCACGAGTCTAGAGCCTCTAACAATACAGCGTAACAAAGTCTCCAATACTACAAATGTTCAAAACTGCGAAAATAATAATAAAGGAATGGGGGAAGAGTCGGGTCATGCGAACGTCAGGCAGCTACCTCAACAACTCCAATAAAACTCTGAAGCGACAATTAGCTCAGCTAAGCTTCCAAAATACCTGAATCTGCACACATGGTGCAGGGAGTCGAGTGAGTACTTCCAACTCAACGGTAATAAAAGTAAATAATGCTGAGGAGAAAGAAAATCACGCAAGAGCACTATCTCATGCTATAAAAATACGGACCACACATTTTAAACAGCAATGCACTTTCATAAAAATCCTTTATAACATACCTGGATCAGTTTAAAACCTCTTTTTAAAACATCTCTTTCTTTCATTATTGACAGTTAAGTACCTTAATACGATATCAAGTAGTGCAAGTCCGCACACAAACCAGCCCCTTGGGCACAATACTCCTTTAACAATTTACACCAGGGTATCTGGTCAACAAGGCAAGTAATACACGTATGCCATTACTATATGAGTGCTACATTTCATGCCACATAGTACAACAGAGACCAATGCATGAATGCAATGCAATGCACATGACGCTGTGGCGTACATCACAATCCATTTGGGCGCCCGACGCTCACTGTGGGGGTTCAAACTCCGGAGGGGCTCCTACAGCCCAAGCGCAATATCAATATCACTCCCGCTGCGGCGTGCAGCCCCTTGGGCACTAGTCACACAGCAATTCTCAGCAAAAATATCAGTAAAATATCAATTAAGTTTTCAAATATTAAAAAGATGGATGATTTTGCAAAATAGCATTTTTAAACCTTGGACTGAGATAGAAATGTACACGGTATTGCAAAAATAGTGATTTTTAATCCCCGAAGGATTCAAATATTCGGCACGAAGCCCAAAACATGACAATCAGTCCAAATCATGATAATTAATACCTTTAACAGGATGTCAATTCAGCTCCAAGCAATTTAGTAGTATTTTTATTAAGCGGGACGGACCAAGTCACAATCCCCAATGGTGCTCTACCACACGCCCTTTATCCGGCGTTCAAGACACCTCAATATAGCACTATGATGTGCAAGTTTGGGGTTTCAAACCCTCAGGACATCATTTACAAGTATTACCTACCTCGTACCGGCGAAAACTCTAGCCCGCGACGCCTTTGCTCCTCAAACGGGCCTCCACGTGCGTCAAATCTAACCAAAATCATAAGGAATACATTATAATATGCTAAAGGGACAACACCCAATCGAAAACAATCGAATTATAACAAAAATCTCGAAATAGCAAAACCGAAATCCTCGTCTCGCCACGAGTCCGTACATACAAAGAACTCCCAAATCCGAGCTCAAATGACCTATCAATTCCAAATTTGAATTATCAAAACTCAAGCCCTAGCTTCTTCAATTTTATACCCAAATTCAGAGAATTAATGGATGATTCTTCGATTAAATGACATATTTAGGCCACGAGACTTACCTCCAATCACTTCCCGTCGAAATCTCCATCCAAATCTATCAAAGAGCTCTCAAGGTGGTGCAAAAATGGAGGAAACAATGAGGGGTTCACGTCTGAAATTTTAATTAAAAAGCCTTCTGTCCAGAAAATTTCCCTTTTACGCGAACGCGATGCCTCCCACGCGTTCGTGATGAACAAATTTGCTTCAGTCCACTTTTCCTCTACGCGAACGCGTACCACCAGACGCGAACGCGATGCTCAACTTTCCCATGCTACGCGATCGCGACACCTAACCACGCGAACGCAATGCCCAATGACCTGACCCCATGTGAACGCGGCCACCCTCACGCGAACGCGTATAACAAAATTCCACTGATCCCCATTCCACCTTCGCGAACGCGGACAACCTAACGCGAACACGACTCACCAGACTCCACAACTACGCGTTCGCATCTCCTCCTTCGCGAACGCGAAGGCAAAATTCCCAGGCTCCCAAAAATTACTCTACGCATTCGCGTTCGCGTCCACCACCACGCGAACGCGATGAACAAAAGTCTGCAACAGTTATGACAGCAAAACCTGATCTCCATAGAAGCTAAATATGATCCGTTTGAACCTCCGAAATCACTGCGAGGCCCCCGGGACTCCAACCAAAACCACCAACCTACTCCAAAACATCATACAAACTTGTTCCAATCCTCAAAACACATCAAACAACGGTAAAACCATTAAAACACATCAGATTCAAGCCTAGTTTTCTTCAAAACTTCCGAAACTCGCATTCGATCAAAAACCCAACCAAACGACGTCCGAATGACCTGAAAATTTGCAAACATATCCAAAATCACCTAACGAAGCTACTGCAACTCTCGAAATTCCATTCCGACCCTCNACCGGACTTCCAAATTCGATTCCGATCGCACTCCTAAGTCACAAATCATCCCCCAAAGCTAATCGAACCACCGGAATTCACATCCGAGTCCTCTAACCACATAGTCAACTTCCGGTTGACTTTTCTAAAACAAGCTTCCTTCTAAGAGGCTAAGTGCCTCATTTCCAACTAATACCAACGCAATTACACCCGATCAATTCAAATACCGATATTGAAACATGAAACAACACAATAAGGGGAAAATAGGGCGGTAACTCACGTGACAACGGGTCGGGTCGTCACATCCTCCCCAACTTAAACAAACGCTCATCCCCGAGCGGACCCAGAGTTGTCCTAGAAGTTCACCAATAGCTGAATTTTTACAGCCCATTTAGTCCATAAACCATAGAACTACATCTCACCCTCTGAAATCTTACACAAGATCAGAACCTCACATTTTTACTCAGACTAAACCCGAACCAGTTGTAATAATCCATACCTGCAACCTCGGCTGCAATCACATAATATACCACATAACTCAAACACATGCAACGATAACTTCCATTCACAACAGCTGTCCATGACAACCAAATATCGATAGAAAATCTCTTATTAGATAAAGTCTCATTTCAATACCTTCATATACTGCCAACGGTAACTGAAACACGTGATATACTGAACTCATCTCTCAGATCAACCATTCATGAATCCATTTTCCTCTTGACTGATACTACAACAGGTTTCCGAGCCAAACCTCGATATTACCTTTCTAACACGCTGAAATCAAATCTGTTCGTACTCATTAATGACTCCAGTGATCACTTCGACTCCAACCACCCCTCTGGTGATATGACACCTCGATACTGGAATAAGCCACAGCTTGCGTAATACATGCACCAATGAGAAGCAGCATGAACACACTCAAATCATGACAATGACTCAAACGAAGAGCTGTACCTCAAGCTCAACAGTACCATTACAACACAAAACTAAGATCCCATCTCACATCATAGAAATAGAGTACCTGAATTTCCCCGAAAGGTCATAACTTCACGTGGCCTTGCCACAACGCGCGATCCTATCCAAACACTATTACCCATTGAGCACTTCAAGTCACCATGCTCAAAACGGATAAACACGCACAGATTGAGGGCTGAAACCAAGCAATCCATCACACCCACGGTGAAACAAGTAATATATACTATTCGATCCTGAAAGGACACAACCGATGCGCTATTCGCGAGCAACACCCAATACGGACTTTTCCTCAGAACCCAGGAAGTAAGGCATACAAAGTAACATATAAATAAGACTATTCTCCATATCACACTGTTGCGGCGTGCAACCCGATCCAGATAACATACCCGTGGCGGCGTGCCACCCGATCTACACATATATCTCGCAAAAGGAGATGCACATCGAGTCAAATTTGCTCATTACAATAAACACATATAGTCTTATGCCCGACCACAAGAAACGCATCCGAAAAATTTCCTCAATACCGGAACTGAATCAATGGTAGAAACCTCTACACTGACATCTGCCACGAAGGCCCAATTAATGAAGCAATACTTGTCAGCTGTCTGCTGGTCTCTGGAATACAAACTACCCTGCTAGAACATAATCCGATGCACCTTGCCACGCAACCTGTGGCATTTTCCGACATAGTCCATAACACATTAGCCTAGACAACCTGACATTGGGACAACCAGTCTGCAATCTAATATCATAACCCAAATTTAACATACCAAGCAAAGTAAGATCCATTCGGACCTCCAATTTCCAATAACTGCTAGACGATGTCGATATACACGATCTACAACCACTGCATAGTCGGATCACGAGAACTTCTAGTCTCCAACACATATAACACATGAATCACTATGCCTGATCCCACACTCCGCCATACGAATATATAACACACATCAAGTATCCATTCATACCACGAAAGATATTCAAAAATTTCCCTGCGTCATCAACAACTCAATTATCAACAGTCGATCCAACAAGAGAATACTGCAATACCACCAAAGTATTATCAATTTACATTACCTTGCCCCTTTCTTTTGAACATATACCCCCGTCAATCACTAGAATAGCAGTACCATTTTCTTTAATCATCAGAAGGTCGGTTCTTAAATCACCTGCAGTTGCCTGTGCTGCTCAAAAATTTAATGAATTCCCATTATGAACTGAACAAAAACCTTGAACACGCAAATCTAAATTCTCCATATCATAACGCATAGACCACACCACACTAGGATAACATGAGGACTTATATCTCTCTTATGTGCCGCAGACATCGATGCACTCCACTAGTCAAGAACTTTCATTGATCCCATTTAGAAGAAAAAAAATCATTACACACTCCATGCTTCACATACCCATAAAAATATATTCATCTTCAAACCACGGTAAAACACATCGAGAACTCTCTCTCCCAATTCCATTGCACAAGCTAAACTGCCAGGACTGAATCCTTCTACCCAAATCGAGCTAAGCAAATTGCCAGCACTCAAGAGCTTTGCTGCACAATACCTGTAAGACTCATTATCTCGAACACATACCAAGAATTAACCTTATCCTTATCATACCAATTCGGTTTATTATCAAGCTATTCTATTTATCCAATTTCCTTTCTGATTTATCCTTAATTTGATATTCTCCCTAGCTGTAGCACCACAATACCTCAACCCAGGTTTTACCACACGAGACTCACACATAAGGCCACACTGTCTAAGACCCATGGGCCACTGATTACTCTCTCCGATGTTTCCCAGAAGCACTACATTCTATAATACTTTATTTGAAGAACTTTCTGTGAATCTAAATTCATTTCCTTTACCATCCAAGTACCGACACATAGAATCCCATAATTCACATAACATACCACAAGTCTTGATCTTTTCTAATGAAAATACAGTCTCTAGCCACATACACAATCTTAAGATACCTGACTGTTACATGCAAAATCTTGAACACCGTAAAACCATTCTCGAGAGTCATTCACTCTTATTCAACTGTAATTCACCTGTCTTATTGAATAGAACCACTCGTGCCTTATTAGCACTCTGACGCCACATAACATGATCTCGTACAGATACAAACAACCATCTTCCTTCCCTATACACTGAGCATCCTTTATCAACTGCAGTTCAAAACATCCTAGTATTTCTTCACATCTACGAAACACCATATAACCTTTATCAAAATTTTCCTTCACGCGTGCCATTCTCGGCTCAATTTCTGTGACCAGAACTGATCCGCTAACATACCTTGAGATAGAACCAACATAGCACACAACAGTGCAATAAGCTAACCAATAGCAACCTCCCCAACTTGGCTCGAAGCCATATATATCACAATACATATACTCTATTGATGTCGTAGTATCATGGTGAGATTAAAATCACCCTTTCACAAGCTTGTGGAGACACGAATCATCAGAAATTTTAACTCTTCTGCAATTCTTGCAATTCATTCACACAACAGTTAAGCCCACCCTTTAGGCGACAAAATTTTTACTAAGTCCCAAATTTTTCAAAAATTTCGGCAGAGTTTCCTTTGTAATTGGGCCTATCCACCTGCCAGAGAACCACCAAAACCATCCTAACAACACGTCCACAACT